>JAPYZD010002618.1:0-15333 GCA_030522725.1 Ichneumoninae sp. B BG-2022a
TTTTTACCGATTTTTTTTTTTTTTTTTTTTTTTTTTTTTTTTTTTTTTTTTTTTTTTTTTTTTTAACGAAATCCTGCTTCGCCAGAGTGGCGAAATTAATGAAATCTTTGTAACTCAATGTCGCCGATATTGTGCGCAAATTGAGGTCCGGAGCTGCCGGAGAAAATCGTGTACAACAAAACGTCAAAAATTTACAGATTTTTTTTCTATTATTAAAATGAAAATGACCCTGAAGATATCTGCACGAGAGCGAATTCCGTCAAGTTATAACGGCCTGTATTTAGCATCGCAAAAACTTTGCTCGGTGACGTTCACCTGGAGAATAAAATACTATAAATGAACAATTTTTTTTTCCTAAAGCCACGGATTGATGGAGACTTGCTAAAGATGAAATTTGATGTCGCATGCAGATATCTTGAAGGTCTTAAATTGAAGATACATTTTTTTGCCCCCAAAGCTGTTTCGCCAGCGTGACGGCATGAATAAAATATATGTAACTGAATAACGCCGATATTGTGCGCAGATGGAGGTCCAGAGCCACCGGAGGAAATGGTATACAAGCGAATCGCGAGGTACTTGGGATCGCAGAATCGGGATCAGCGTGAGATGCGTCGGTCGCGTATGCCAGTCATACTGCCGTGGCAGTACTCCGATTACCTCGACTACAGACGCCACAGGGAGAAGAAGCTGTTGGAGGCGTTGCTCGCTAATCCGAGCCTCATAGACGTGCTGGAGAACCGGAAGTTGAAAGATCGCGAGGAGGTCGTTCAGCAGTGGCCGCAACGATACGACAACCTCGAGGATAATTCTCGCGGCGAGGGTCAGAGTAATGTTCCCTTCGCGGGCGCAGACTCGGCACCGCCGATCTTCGACGATTACAACAAGCCGAACGGATACACGAAGCATCTCTTCAGCGACGAAAATCCTTATGCCCGCTCGCCGATCTATCCGTTACGGTTCGGCCTTCCGGAAAACGATAATTATCTCGCCGACGATGCGGAGCGTCTTCCGAAGCTCCAAGAAAGGTTCACCGAAACAAACGAGAACAGAGCGAGCTCGGAAGAGGAAAAATCTTCGACCCGGAAGTCCGAACACAAGCCCGAGTTTACGTTCAAGTTCGATCAGCCGAGGACGAACGAACGCGACGCGTTCGCCGTAAGGCCGAACGATCCGAGATACTACGAGGACGACGGAGCCACCACGTCCCTCGTCGACGAGGAACCGACCACCTCGGAGAGGGAACAAGTCACCGTGCCGTCGGAGAAGATCAACGATCCCGGCGAAGCGTCCGACGACGAACGGAAGTTGGACGATTACGATGCACCAAACATCGTGCGTGACGATAAATTCTCGCTGATGAAGTTCTCGATGCCGGAAGTCCGTAGACGAGTCGAGCGAGATCCTTTCGTCGTAACTTCGAGTCGCATGATGAACAACGATATTTACTTTATCGGTGAGTCACCTGCGAAATGAAAAAAATAAACGTATCAATCCAGAGCTGGGAAAAGTGTCTATAGATGCTTCGAGTACAAAGTACAAAGCATTAAAGGTACTTTTTGTACTTTAAGTATTTCTCAAGTACTTTTCGCGATTAGGTTCATAAGTGTTAAGCGTTATCCAGGCCTTAAAAACAAAGGTGGACCTTTATTTCGTAACATAAAAAAATGTTTACATTTCATAAAACTTAAGGTAGCTATGTCACTTTGGGCTCATTTCGCATAAGTTCGACAAAAATAAGAGAAAATTGCAGATAATTCTCGATGGTATAAAAATCTGAAAAAACTCATGTATACTAAAGGTACTGAAAATATTAATTTGGCATAATAATAATAATTCCAAAATGTTATTAACAAATTACTTAACAAATTACCCGGCAACGAAACTTTTTTTTTAAGAAAACGATTCGTTCATTTTTCTGAATACCTATCAATTTTTTCAGATTTTTCAATTAGTTTTGATTTTTTTTTAATATGGAAAGAATATGTGAAAAAACACAAAAATCAAAAATAATTGTAAAATCTGAAAAAATGCATACATATTCAAAAAAATGAACGAATCATTTTCATTTTTAAAAAGTTGTTTTGCCCGGTAATTTGTTAGACAATACATTTTTTCATTCATTTGTTAATAAATTTTGGAATAATAATTATGCAAAATTAATATTTTCATTACCTTTAATATACATGCATTTTTTGAGATTTTTATACCATCAAGAAGTACTTGCAATTTTCTCTTATTTTTTTCGAACTTATGCGAAATGAGCTCGAAGCGACATAGCTACCTAAACTTAAATTAATAATTATAAATTTATTAACTTAAATTAATTTAATTATAAAATTAAACGGTCAAAATTTTGCGCAAAAATTATTGTAAACAAATCGCTAACTGAAATTTTCGTAACTCGTCGTTTTTATGCTATTTTTAAATGTATTTTTTACTTTTTTATAAAAAGAATTTCGACAAAAAATGTAATAAACATTTTTTACAAGGTATTTTTTGTTATAAAAAAGACGCAAACGAAACTTTTAGTTTTTAAAATGGAATTTTGTTTAAATACATAAAAAGAAAAAAATTCTCGTTAAAATTATACTTATTGAAAAGTTTAGACAGAGAATCATATACTAACAGAGACAGGATGTCACACGACTCATTGAGTATCCGTAATGGGAGAGCGTCCCTGGCAGTTTCAGCAACCGTAAAAATAACAACAAAAAAAACTACCGTCATTTAAGATTACTTTTTACACCTCTAAAATAACCGCCAAAATGTTCACATGTGCGGGAGCTCACGCTGGACGTCCTAGCGACCGGTCGTTTTTTTTTTTTTTTGAGTAACGTAAAAAAAATAACCGCAAATAAACTTGTAGAGTGGTTCTTATCCACGACAGGTAATCATAAAAATAACTTTAAAAATAACCGCAGGAAAGAGGTCCGTCAGTATTTATTTTGTTATTTTAGCGGAAAATATCTGTCGAACCTCTTTCCTGCGGTAATTTTGAAAGTTGTTTTTATGCCCTAGCAGACTTGGCCACCGAACGAACCACCTTTGGCATCACCATGGTGATTTCGTGCAAAAAATTTACAAAGCATTTTGTCCAAACCACTACGCAAACCACCGCTAGATGATACGCATATTAAAGGGTAGTTTCGACGGTGAAAACCACCAGTCACAGAATTCTTGTTTTTTACGACGGGTTAGCACGTACCGAAAAAAACGTTTGGTAATATGGGAAAAATTGGTTCGAATTGTCATCATGAATTACATCAATTTCGGATACAATACCATATTACGCATTTCGGCGAAAGAAATAAACGTGACGACCTAAAGTTAGCCAAATAAATCGAATTTTCTTTGAAAAAGTCTATTGTTCATTAGGATAAGAGAATGAGTAAGTTTTAGAGAAAAATCATAAGTTATCTGAAATTTTCATAATAAACATTATCCGAGAAAATCGAAGTTTTTCAAAAAATCAATCGTATTTTCTCGGAAAATGTCTACTCTTGGTACGAGTCACAGAATCAGTACATCATAGAAAACAACTCGTATTTTCTCTTAAGGTAGACTTGCGGACAGTCTTCCACGTGAGCTGATGCCGTCCTGTACGATTAAGATGGTAATCTTAACGTACTTTATCAGCAAAAATCAGAGGTATCTAGAATTTTTCGGAAAAAATTCTGAATATTTTGTTATATTGTAACTGCTGGAAGTTGTTCGGAGAAAATGGTAGAGATATTTAGCATACAGCAGAGAAAATCAGAGGAAAATCTCGGATAATCGGTGAAAATCACTGAAACGGTCCATTTGGAGTTTTTCAGACAAATTGTCAGAGAAATATGTTCACCAGCGCGTGGATAATAACCGCTCTGCAAGCTTATTTGCTATTACTGCTGCGGTTATTTTTGTTAGGTTACTAAAAAAAAGACAAAAAACGTGAGCTCTCGCACGTATGAATATTCTTGCGGTTATTTTAAAGGTGTAAAAAATTACCTGGAACTACAGTAACTTTGTCGGTTATTTTTTTTTAAACAACGGCTCTGGCAGGTCGGCCACCGTGAAACACCACGGCGGTTACCACCAAGAACACCACAGTAGTTTATTGTCAAAATGTAACCGCAGAAACCACTGTAAAAACCACGGGCCCATTGGCCCCAAACGTACGGAGGAGAGCTTGCGGCTTCGTGGCTTTTAAAACAACCACCATCCAGTCCACCGTCGGATTAAATTTGAGTAATCTTGTATCACGGTGGTTTTTGTCGTAAAAACTACCGCTCAAACCACCGTCAGATTAAGGGAATATTAGCTCAAAGCCTAGCTCCACGTGTGTTGAGAGAGAATTGAGACAGTATTGCGAACACTTCCCAATGGGATAAAAATCTGAAAAAGTCAAGCATATGGAAGGTGTTTAAAAGATTGACTTTGCATAATAATAATTCCAAAATGTTATTAACAAATTTGTTCATATAAAAATAATTCGTTAATTTTTTTGAATACGTATAAATTTTTTCAGAATTTGGTGTCATTTTTTTTAATCCCGTTTTTTTATTAACTAAAAACGTAATTTTTAAAAATTAAACGAAATTCTGAAAGAGTTTATACGTATTCAGAAAAATTAACAAATCGTTTTCATAAAAAAAGAAATTAGGTTGCCCGGCGATTTGTTGGGATTTTTTTTTTCGTTACTTTGTTAATAACAATTTGGAATCATTATTATGCAAAAACAATCTTTTCAGTACCTTCCATATGGTTGATTTTTTTTTCAGATTTTCATGTCATCGAGAAGTGTTCGCAATTACTCTCTCATTTCTCTCTGAACTCGCGTGGGCTCAGGCTGTCCGCAAGTACTACCTTCAATTCGAGTACACTTGCAACACTGTGGCTTTATCGTCGAAACTACAGTTTAAACCATCGTCCGAGTAAACTGACGGGAGCTTGCGGGACGGTTGTTTTGCTCTCGAAATCACCGTACAACTACTGTTCGTATGAGCTCAAAGTTGGTTTCACTTTGAAACTACTGTTGAATTTTTCGTTTAAGACGCCGTGGAAACCATCATCGGATATGGGTTTTTTTCTTGCAACTCGAAATTTTCGATGAGAAATGTTAGAAGACAAAGTCATTTTCAAATAGCATTGACTCTTATAATTTAATATCGGGTATTTCAAGCCCGACCCGTCTTAAGGGGTAACAAAATGTTCAGTCATACAGTTATGACAACACCACCGTGTTCTAAGCTCGCCAAAGTTCACTCGGACGGTGGTTCGTACGGTGGTTCGTCAGTGGTAGTTTTGAAAACCATGCAACCGTGTTGCCAGCTCGCTAGAGTTTATTGGGACAATGGTTTGAATGGTGGTTATTGTAAAACCCACCACATCATAAGCTTCCCTTGGGACTCTTGGATCCGCTGGGCCCGTGGTTTTTTTATATTGGTTTGGTCGGTTACGTGTTGACACCAAACCACTGTGGTTTTTCAGTGGTTTGGTCGGTGGCTGATTTCGTTTCGAGGGTTACTCAAGTTGCTAGGCGTGTTCTCAAAAGGTACTTGTACTTGGTACTTGAAATCGTAAAAAGTATTTGAAGTAGTAAAAAGTACTTGAGTACTTCAAATACGTACTTGAAATACCAAACAAGTACGCCGTACTTCCAATCCTTCCCAGCTCTGATATAAATGCATGCGTGACGCATTTGGAAAATAACTTGTGATATTGAAATTGTTTTTTTTTTTTTTCTTCCTTTGTACAGCTATAGTGGCCGGCTGCAGTGCCGCGTGTATGTTCGCTCTGGTATTAATCGCCTTAACGTGGTGCAGGTAATATATTTATTATATTTTTCTATTATTTTTTTTTACACTTTCTTCTTTGGTAATAACCCATGGAAGAATAAATGGACGATTCGTTGACTTAATGACTCTTAATCCGCAGACTTCAGCGAGGCGCTAAAGCAGCTGCGGACATCGAATACCCGGCTTACGGCGTTACCGGACCGAACAAAGACGTCTCACCGTCCGGCGATCAGAGACTCGCCCATTCGGCCCAGATGTATCATTTCCAGCACCAGAAGCAACAAATAATTGCTATGGAGAGGTCGGTTTTTCTTCGTTGTTAATGGTCCTTAAATTAATGTGTTTTTTTTAAATTTTCTTTCTTTCTTATATCTAATCGTAAATGCCGTTTGTTCGCTATTCGACATTATCACAGTCGCACAGCAGCATCGCGGGATCCGGGCTCCGTGTCCGAAGCGGAGAGCGACGAGGAGAACGAGGAAGGAGATTACACCGTGTACGAATGTCCGGGTCTTGCTTCGGTGAGTCGAGCGTTGATAATGTTTTAGTTTAAGGTAGCTACTGTACGGAACACTAGTCAAACGAGTGCTAAATTTTCACAATTGTTTATCCAAAATGTTGTGCATTTGTTCACAACAACGGAAGTCCATTTGTATTACTGCATGGGTAACGATGTTTTTTGACAAATACATAAACTGATGAATGCAAATTTCCATGACGATACATTTCCGTTGAGTTTTCTCAAAGATTCTTCGTTGAAAAAACTCTTTGAAGCTGATAAGAATTCTTTCTTATTTGTCAACGAATTTTAATATACCACCGCTCATTTTGTTCCTAAAACGTTGCTCTACGAATTCCCGGAGTAGATTTTTAAATACTTTTGGCCGCTTAAAAATGACAGCAGTCTGTTTATAGAACAAAAAAATTCACCGGTTAAACAATGGGCGATATTTGTCAAACGGTCAAACCTACAAAACACTTGGTGAATTCGTAGAGCAATGTTTAAGACACATTAGTACTTTAAAATCGTTTGAAAAATTCGGATTTAACTTTTTTAAACCCAACAAAAACGTATTATCATGCAAAGTTGCGTTTACTAGCTGTTGTTCTTGCAAAACCATTGTGAATGATATTTCTCTTGATTGAGGACCCATGCAATAATACAAATCAACCTCCTTTACTGTTAATAAATACGTACAATTTTGTACAAATAATTGTTACAATTTAGCATGCATTTGACTCGTGTGCCACGCAGTACCTACCTTAAGGTACTAGCATAAGGATTTGGTCGAAAAAACAGATCGATTTTGAACATTTTTTTAACACGGGTATTAGACGGACAATGTCGGATTTCGAGACACAGTTAGTAACAAGGTGTCATGAAGTTTGGTTTTTTTAATTGAAAAATATCAATTAACAACAAATAATAATTAACAACGGACATTATATGTCGAAATCTATTCGTCCGATTGGGTTAAAATTTGGACAGATCCTTGATTATAACTTTTTCTATCTAATGACCGGATGATTACAAAAAATGTTTAGTTATTTGTTAATAACAAACGAACTTAATTGATCTTGAATCATCCATTCAACTCGATCGGATTAATTGTTATTTGTTAATTGTACATTATTAATAAGTCCGTTGTTAATTGATATTTTTCAATTTGAAGAACTCAAACGTCATAACACTTTGTACTAACGGTGTGTAAAAACCCGACCTTGTCCTTTGAATATCATCTTGAAAAAAAATCTTGAAATTTGATCGCTTTTTTGGACCAAATCCTTATCTAGTGCCTTAACAGTGTAAAGATGATATTTAACAAAATTTCTCGGACGTATTCATTTGTTATTTCAAGACCGGCGAGATGGAGGTGAAGAATCCTATGTTTCACGACGATCCAACTCCCGCGACCCCGCCCCAAATTCACAAGGAGGAGGATCACATCTAGCTTCGTTGTATCATACTTTATCCTATTCTATCTGAAATCTTCCCGAGTGCTTGGCTCACTTTTGATGTATCATATCCGAACTATTTATCTACCATATTGAATGTATATATATAAACATATATATATCTAATTTTTCTATGTATATCAAAACTGAATGAGACATAATTCAAGATATTCAAATTGCACGTTAACGGATAAATATCGAAATGGTATTATCTTATCCTCACTCGAGAAATTTTAGACACGATGTACCTATATGTACCGAAACTTTTACGATGGAATTGCCCCTTACTCGTACGTGACATGTCACCAATTATTCTTTTATTTTATTTTCAAAAATTTCTTTCGATATATATATATATATATATACACGAAACGAAAAATAATCCTAATTGAAGAGATGTCGATGATTGAATAACAGAGATAGAGGCAGTTAATGGAGACTTTTTATGACAATGAATAACACATCCGTTTTTTCACTGGTGTCGATTTTTTAAACAATTTCTATTGAAACCATCGAAACGATTATGCTCCCACGTTTGGGCATCGCGTTTCGCGTAATTTTGCATCCAACCGAGGAAAGTCCAAATATTTCAATTTCAACATAAAAAAAAGTGATTGTCACCAATCAAACTAGATCTTATCTTGACCAATATTATATCACATGAGAGTAGCATAGTTCGTGAGTCAAGCTTCTTTCATGCTGTGCTGCACCATGTTATACTGTAAATATACACCACAAAAACACGAATGCGAGATAAAGAATACAATACGAAAGAAGCTATACATATATTAAAAAATAATAACAAAAAAATTAAAAGTTTCGTTCCTATGATAAATTGGGCACGAGAGCTTCCTGGGTACCAGAGTGTGATAACAGATGAAAAAAAATTCTATTGTACTACTATGATAATTCAATATATAGCGAGAGACCGGCTTGGTATAAAATATATCGAGAGCGCACCGACAATGGAGACTTGTGATTAATTAATTCTTACTTTACTCCGATCACTTGACCCGATTCTGTACTGTGTTACGATCTTTTTTTTCATAACAATAACTTGACTGTATAAACATTGGCAGTGTTCTCATTATTTCCGCGGACGGAATGACGGATTTTTAGTTCCACTGTAATAATTATCTTCGGCGGCGACCGCTTGTTACAGCGCAAACATTGTTCTATAGATAGTACGCACGATCGACCGACAATCGATTTTTGTATGAAAACAAGCGTCAGCCCGCCTTTGCTTATTTTTGAAGGATGAAATTCCGATGCTAAAACGCTTGATAAATATCATAGAGAAACATATGAAACGGGCCGAAGAAATATTGATTCGGGAAGCTCTTAGTACTTTCTTAGAGTCCAAGGTGTAACGAATAGAAAAATAAAGAAAAAGAAATCATCTTGATGACAAGAGCGACGCTATCGACGCCTTCGATTATCAGGTTTATTCCCGGAAAGATGAACAAAAAATGGCCTTTTATTTAGTTTGAAAAAAAAAAACGAAAAGAAAGAAGAGAGAGATATATATATAAAACTATGTAGCCTAACATCGTTCCTACAGAGCACTACTGAATTCAAAGAATTACAATTCGTTGCCAGAAGTCAACTATTTTATAGCACGTGGAATGTATTTTATCGATGTTGTGCGATTACGATTATATTATATTGCGGTGTTTACTAGTCTCTATTAACACTATGTAATTGTGTTTCATATTACTGAATTATAATTGGTAATCGAACAATGGAAAAAGAAGAAAAAAAATATTGATACGAGATGATTTTGTAACAGTTCCGTTACGCTGAATTACGTTGAAGAGTTTATATATAAGCCTGTATGTAGCATAAATCTATTCTTGTATTATTTAATTTTCCAATAATCAAAATAACGCTGCTGGCTTTAAGGAGTAGTGTATTATTTTTAGTGAATAAATGATTTATTTTATACTTTGAGTTTTCGATTCCAAGGTCCCACCGATTAACCGAGTTTTTTTAGACCGAATAATCCGTTGGATAATTATTTTATTGTATAAATGAAATACAAACTAGGCACGACTTCGCCGGCGCCAGGCCAACGAGCAACTTGCACGATCGAACGGAACAACTTCCTTGAAATTAATTAGAGGCAATTAATATCTTAATTACCTCTTCAAACATGGGTTTAATTATTACACGGTTATCGAACGACGAAGACCTATTACCCTACATTACTGATCCTCTTGAGTTCCTGCAGCATGTAATCGTGATACATTTTACCATTGTTAGAACCCAGGACGGCGATGACCGACGTCACTCTCATTTCATCCTGCGAAATAATCTAACAATTCAATAACGAAAACAACGCTGCTGGCTTTACGAGTCGTGTATTATTTTTCCCTGACGGATGCCATTAAAATTCTGCTTTTCATTCGTGAAAAGCCTTCCCAAATAACGAAAACGAGATTTTCGTGAATTTGTTAGGAAAAATTACGTGAGTGGCAGGGTCTTAGAAATAACTATAGTGAATAAACGATTTATACTTTGAGTTTTCGATTGTAAGATCCCGCCGATTAACCAATTTTTAGATCAAATAATGCGTTGAATCATTCTTTTATTGTATAAAAGCAATACAAAGTTGGATCGACATCGCTGGCGCCAGTCCAACGAGTAACTTGCACGATCAAACGAAACTACTTCTCGAAAAATATCTTAATCTTACCTCCTCAAACATGAGTTTAATTAATAAACGGTTATCGAACGACGTCGGCCTATTGCCCGACATTACTGATCCTCTTGAGGTCCTGCAGCATGTGGTCGTGATACATTTTACGATTGACGGGGCCCACAGCGGCGATGACCGTCTTCACTCTCGTTTCATCCTGTGAGTCATAAAAAAATGTTTTGTAACGCGCTATCCAGAAATACAGAATTACATTAGAATCATCGGATCAATCGAACCTACATTGAATGTCTCCTTCTTCGCTCTGAGCTTGAAAAAATGGGTAGTGAACGCAGCTTTGGCGAAGATATTGTCATACTTATCGGGATCGTTCGCCTTGAGTTCACCGATCTCCTGGGCGCTCAGCCCGAACAATTTTTCAGCCTCATCATTGAACGCGGTTGCCCACTGATTGCCAGTCCAGTCGGATATACTTATCTGGGAAACAACGAACGTGCATCGGTAAAGAACTAACCCTCGCAGTATTTCTCGTCGCTTCGATACTTACGTTCAGAAGTAAACGATACTTGAAGTTTGAAAATTCTCTGTCACATTTCTCGCATCTGTACATTTCGTTGGACTGGTCGACGAGCTTTTTGTTGCATCCCTCCATCGGGCAAGATTTGTACATCGAGTTCTCCTTGCGAATGAGGCCGATGTAGCCCTTTACGATGTAAACTTCAACACCGTCAACGAGTTCCAGGTTCTTCTTCATGGCCTCGGCGATGGTCGTTATCGGAGCATTCATCCCACCAGAGCCACCACTCTTCGACAGTATCTTGCAATTTTGATCCTTACCGGTTGCATTCCACCACCCGCGCAATCTACGAAAAGTCACGTCATCCGTCGTTCGCCGAACAGTGCCGTCTTCTATATTTTTTATTAATTTTTTTGTTAAACAAACATGAAAGCGTTAATACCTGTGAGCCTCGGGTATATCGGGATCGAGTTGGATCAGCGACGAGCTAAGCGTCGACAAATTTTTTCCGTTGTTGAATTCGCCGATACGCGCACCCTTTATTGCAATGACCGCGTTGTCTTGAGCATTGAATTCGTCGGCGTCCGTGCCCCATATTGTCAGGGTGACCTAAGATCGACGAGAATAATCATTATACAGTTAACAGCATGTGAAATCTCTTCCCATTCCACCCTTACCCTATCCAGTCGTTATCAAAAACTGTAATCAACTTCGTTCACGACTGGCATCTCCGAAAATAAAATTGTGTTTCCCTGGGAAATCGGCAGACGCAGGGAAAGACCATTTTTTTTCCTCGGCGATCTGCCTTCTCAAAGCGGCATGCAGTACAGTTTTTGTTACCAACTGGGCATGGGGCAGGTGGCTGGAGGGTTAAACCACATCACCTTAAGATTACCACGCTACTGCGTGACACACTAGTAAAATCTGTACTGAATTTTTACAATTGGTTATACAAAATTGTATGTATTTATTGACAGTAAAGGAGGTTAATTTGTATTATTGCATGTGTCCTCAACCAAGAGAAATATCAATCACCATGGTCTTGCAAAGACAACAGCTCGTAAACGCAAATTACCATGATAGTACGTTTTGTTGGGTTTTTTGCTAAATTAAATCCGTATTTTCCAAACGATTTTAAAGTACTAATGTGTCTTCAACTTTGCTCTACGAATTCACCAAGTAGCTTTTTTGTAGGTTTGATCGTTTGACAAATACGGCCAATTGTTTAACCGGCGAATTTTTTTTTGCCAATAAACAAATGTCATTTTTAAATGGCCATAATTATTTAAAAAAATCTACTTGGTGAATTCGCAATGTTGGCAAAGCAAAGTTGGGGAAACAAAATGAGCCATAGTACATTAAAAGTGATTGACAAATAAAGATTCTTTGAAAAAACAATTTGACGACTTCTCGTACGACTAACCGGCGTGATTTAATATTCACCTGAACATTGCTCATATCCACTATCTGTATGTCCCTCTTGCGAAGTTCCCGTCCCGTAGCTCTCGCAGTGAGGCTTTGTACGTCCTCGTAAGACCTAACGATACCCATCACATCTGAAAGCAACACGTTTCTGTGAATCCGTCGATTTATCGTCTCGACAGCGAAAATCGAGAATAAAAACAGTCCGTACCCATCAGAGTATTCTTTTCTCTGGTCTCGACTTCGCTCAGGGACACGAAATCATATGAGATGGTTGGAATGTCATCCACGTCGTCCTGACAAAGGACTAATTGCGTGTCGCTGTTCATCGTCATTTCGTACTCGTTCTTCAATGTCGTGAACTGCTTATTCGCTGGTTTCAGCGTGCCACGAGAGATGTAATAGACTTTACCGATCTGCGAGAAGCAAACGTTTGTTTGGCAAGGAAGTTGTATGTACGACGAACGGAATACCAAAATCGTACCTCAATCACATCGAAAAACGTGTCGCATTGCTCCTTGAATGCCGTGCATCTTATTTCGCCGCTCTCGTCGACGAGATCCATGGAGAATAACTTGCCCTCACCCCGCGAGTTGCTCCAAGTTCTCACACCCGATTTATTGCTGACCCTGGCCTTGATCACCCATCTGCGAAAGTCGAAACCCCGTCAGGACATACCGTTCGACTAAACCCGGCTATTTTTCAATTACGACTTATCGCATCTTACTTATTTTGGTACGGACTGAGAGCAGCGATCGGAGTAGTCGTGACCTCCAATCCCGCGGATATCGAGTCGTTCAGATGCTTCCTTTGAACGACGTTGTTACCTGTCGAAAGTGAAACGAAGTCTGTTTTTTTAAACAATGTCTGCCTATCAAGACTCGTCCGTCCGGGCTCAGTCGACAATAAAAACTGTAATCTACTTGATTTTTTTTTACTTTTCAAGTCTGCAGCACTCATTCTAGGAATATCAAACTACTCGCGTCTGCTTCAGTGTTAGATGAAGACCCAAATATCTGTTGTTTACTAAATCGTCATGAATCGCTGATGTCTATGAAAATCGAGTTTTCTTTATCGACCGAGTCAACAAGATGGATTCTGTTACTGCGTCAGTGTCATTCGTTTTATAGACTCAGGCTGTTAGAACAATTTATTACTGGACTGACTAGGCCTGGAAGGTGCGGGTCTGCTCTGAGGAGCAGCTTGAGCCGGTTCAGCCTCACTCGTCGTCTCTGGCTGCGCGGGATCTCCAATCTTTCTTCCTACCTCCGATCCTGGCACCTTGACCTCCAGGCTCAGTATTACCATGACCCGTCTACACGAAACAGAACAATGCTGCAATGCGTTTCCTTATCCAAGACCCTGAAGATATCTACACGAGATCAAATTTCAGCACTGGCAAGTTTGTTAATGTGCTGTTTTAGGAAAGAAAAAAAAAATTACTTGCTTGTAGAATTTTATTCTCGGCGTGAACTTTTTGGAGCAAAGTTTTTGCAATCTGACGGACAACTATTATAACTCGATAAAATTGGGTCTCATGCGAATATCTTCGGAGTCATGTTCCCTTTGATAAATATTATCTATTTTAGAGCTGGACAAAGTACCAAAATATATTTCAAGTACAAAGAACAATGTATCACAAGTACTTGAAGTATCAAATACTCCGTACTCACTTTGGCTTTCCAGCATTGTTGACGTTGCTCATGGCGTATCTATTGATCTGACAAACCGTATATTCCGTGAGCTCCGTATTGATCAGATGGTTCAGCTGTGTGGCTAGCATAGTGAAGGAATTGATTCTCAGTCCATCGGAGAGCAAGAGTCTGTACCGTTCGCCGCTCGTCGAACTTGCAAGCTTTTTGTGTCCCTACAAGAATTTACGAAAAAAAACAAGAATTCAATGAATCTGGAGAAACGCCAACGAACGCATGTAGGGATTCGTTTTCGAACGATTTGTTTACCAGTATCTGAAAAACAGGATTCTCCACCGTGTCTCCGGCCATTATGGCCTGTAAAAAAAAAATCAACGTACGATAAGTTTCTTTTGTGCCTCTGTGAGACGCCAAGCTCTGCCCGGCGTTATGGAGCCGGTTTAAACCGAAAAAAATATAATGTCTTACGTCCATAGCCCCCTCGGAGAGTTCGATCATCCTGAGGGTGTATCGTAATTGTTGCTGCGTAACAAAATAATTTCGACAACAACGAACTTGACGATTTGTAATGTTCAAACACAATATGTCGGTTATGAGTTGGACCGAGAGGATCGTTAAAACGTGAGCGTGCTCGAGTCGGGTATGGCAAACATTGGCAACCACAGGCCACCGGGTCGTAGAAACAGCGTAGAAACGTTTTGGCGCCAATTCCCATTATTCGCGCTTTCCATCCGTCGTTGAAAATGATGTTACATTATTGGCGGCGAAAATGATGGATTGATTTGATTGGTCACTTCCGTCAGATCTAGCAATATCTGACATAATGGACCAATCGAATCAATCCGCTATTATATCGTAATAATTTCCACGGCTGGGTGGAAAGGTCCATATATTGATTCCCAACAATATATGGGGCTTTCCATTGAGTCGTGTAGGGTATCATTTTTACGCCAAACCAGCTGCAGCCAAAACGCATTTGCGCCAAAAATTAGCTGAGTAGGAAAACTACCGTATATGTGAATTTTGTACACTCTAGATGGCGCTGTAAGGTTGCTTTTGTGACGAGCGCTCGCTCGCACGAATTCCCCACTCCTCATGGCGCGATAATTTAAACACAAACTGTACCATTTTAATGCGCTCATTCATAGACATACGCACATTTATTCTCTGCATGGTAGAATAATTGTAAACTTTCGAAATACGTTAAATGAGGGCCTATAAGAACGAACGTGACTCTGTAGCAAACGAAAAGAGTAACCTTTTACATTTTTCGAAGAGAAAAACCCTCATATACGTTTTTGTTCAAAAGAGTCGCATTCAGAGCTCGAAACCCTTGAGAGATACTTAAAGTGA
>JAPYZD010002619.1:0-15332 GCA_030522725.1 Ichneumoninae sp. B BG-2022a
ATACGTATTCAGAAAAATAAACGAATCATTTTCATTAAAAAAAAAGTTTTGTTGCCGGGTAATTTGTTAACCAATTAATTTTTTGATGAATTTGTTAATCTTCTCAATACCTTTAGTATACATTATTTTTTTCCGATTTTTACACCATCAAGAAGTACTTGCAATTTTCTCTTATTGTTATCGAACTTATGCGAAGTCAGCGCGCAGCGAGACTCCCTCCTTAATATTCAACCAGAAAGTAATTGTGGGCCGAAAAGCAACCCAAAAGCAACTGTAATGCAACCAAAACCGTTCGGTGTCCCGGATCTACTAGGGTTGTCGCATGAAGTATCATCTTTTTTTTTTGTACATCTTCTTTTCTAGCAATCCCGTGAAGTGGCAACGCTCGCCGAGATATTATTCGGCGGAAACTGGACGCTCCTGGAGACCGAAATCGTTGTTAAAGATCCTTCTGAACATATTTGTGGACGGTGCGAGGGCTAAGAGACGAGAGAAACAGACCGATCCATTTCGGAGATCTTAACAATCATTTTTCCATCTCACTTATCATCGGCATTGTAAAACCGTACGAAACAGTAAAAAAAAATTATCGGTTGTGGTTCATTGTGGATTCAGCAATTGTCGTTAACAAGATTAACCCTTCAAAAGCCCAGCTTTTCTGACATTTAAAAAATACGGTTTTCTGAATCGCTTAACACTTTTATCTATCAAAATGATGTATCCTTCCTTTAAGACCGTCATTTTTGAAAAACTTAGCTTTTAGATTTTTACATCCAGTTTTAAAAACTTGAAATTTTCATATGGTTTTCTAATAATGTTCCTTTATTCGCAAAGTTTCTTCTATAAGAAAGCATTTTCTGTATTTTTGGTTACCTCGTGCAGGAAGCTTCGCGAATAAAGGATAAATGTGATTTTTCGACGTTTTGGAACATTCTGAACACGTTTTCATAAAAATCTAGAAAACATTTTTTTAATCAAAACAAACCTTTCTCTATGAGAATGCAAAAAAAATTATAAAATTGTGGTCCAAAATAGTTTCATTTGGATGAATTCTGTTTGTCAAATTTTTGCATAATTTTTTAATGAAAATTCAAGATATATTTTTTTGTACATCGCTGTTTTGCCAATTAACAAAAATGGTGCGTGGGGCGTTAAAGGCTTAATTTTGGCGGAGTGCCGTGGGGTTTGAGTAGTGCATTATTTTTCCTCGAATGAGAATCTAATGGCATTTAATTTGTTTTTCTTGCAGAAATGGCTATGGAGAGGCAGAATCAAATCGTCTGTGCTCGCAGTACAAATTTCGACCGAGCGACAAGTACGTGCCGTTGATGCCTCTCAATATAAACAAATGAACTAGACATCAACAAAAAGGGGAGCCCAGGACTGACTGAAATAAGAAAGAAAAAAAATATCAATAAAAAATCGGTTGAAGCTCCCGCGCGAGGCCAAATTAGATTGTAAGTCGTAGTTGCGCAGTTGCTTCTTTTCAGATATCTATGATACTAATTTCTACGCGCATTTAACTACAATTCGTCGGCAGAAAATTAAGTTATCGCTCCTCGAGCCCCGATGCGTCGGAGAGCTCGACGCTCAAGAAAACTTTCTATCTCTCAATTTTTACCCAATGTCACGCCGTAACGAAATTTAAAAAAAAACAAATCGTTCACATCTACCTTTTCTGGTTATGATAGATAGATAACTGAAATTGATCTCTACGAACGTCGATTTTAGTTGGCCAAAACTCAAGAGACATATCGAGAGTATATAGAAAACGCACATTTTCGCACTGTTTTTTTTAAATCACAAAAACTGTGGCCTTCTTGGTAGCCCTTTTAAGAGCATGTGAAACCTCCCACCGAGTGCAGGAGAGATTAAGTGAATGGGGGTCACGTTGAATCGTGAGGAACGCACTCGGTGAGGAATTTAACATCCACGATTTGATCATAATTTTACACGAACGTCGTATACCTCCGTAGAAGATTAAAACGAACGTTTAAGTTTGTAATTAGCTTAAAAAAATAGAAAAAGGTGGCACAAACGGTAATACATAGATCTTCAAATTTCGTAGGATAATTTGTTTCGATCGTATCCGAATTATGCAGTTCGTAACGCATAGCCGAATCGAACATGTGATATAAGTATAATTATATTAATGTTATATTATAGACTACTGTAAATTAACAAAGGGGAGCAAACGAGAAGTTAATGTTGTGCCCTACGTACGGAGTTAAGTGAAAGAATCCTTTTACTATCTTTGCAGACGGGTATAACGATTGTGAGATTAATTTTTTAGCTTTATATACCTTCCCACTCGTGAATATAGAGTATAATATTGATGTACTCGGGATAGCGAAGAGATTGTTTAAACAGTCGCATTCCGAGTTTTATTAATGTTTGCACAATTTTTCGTAGTGCATTACATGTCGACACTGTAACGGTCATAGCGTGAAACATCACGATTGAAGAAAAAAAATTATAGATCACCATCGCTCATTGATTGGCGAAATAAAAAAAATGATCTAAGTAGTGAATTTTAAGGCAACGAACAATGAAACGAATAAACGAGTAATATATTATCTTATTGAACCTTCAATCAATGCTCCGCCCGCCCCCCGTCTCAGCGAACTGTAAACGCTGCAGCGAAAATTGTAAGTAAACAACTCTGCGTTTTATTTACAATATGTATGTACAAGCTCCAAATTTATACACAAGGCAAATATTGAAAAACATTTCCAATAAAAAAAAATAATAATAAATAAATACATTACCAAGCAGGTCAATTCGTAATCACGGGACTATCGGGACTCCCGTCGTTAACTCAATCCTCGAAAATTCTTCGTATCTTCGTTAATCGCGAATAATTTTGACAAAACTTCGCCACATCGGCTCGAAACTTTAACGTTCGCGTGCTTATCGGCCCTCGACTCGCCGATATTCACAACGGCAATGGGTTTCTTCGCCTCAACCGCTTGCAATATTATTCTGTACCCGGAAAAAGTAGTTATCGAACTTCCGAGAACCAGAAGAGCGTCGGCTTCGTTAACGGCGTCGCGAACTCTTTCCACCACGACTCTCGGGACGTTGTCGCCGAAGAAAACTATGTCCGGCTTCAACACACCACCGCAGTTGTCGCACGGTGGAATTCTGAAGTCTTCCACTTGCTCCTGAAACATTTACGGCAATTAAGTTTTTTTGCCGTCTAATTTTTCGGCGAAGTTACTAGAGAAATCAAGCCCCTGTTTTGCACTATACCGCAAACAGGGAAATCATACAAGCAAAAGTGATACTAAAAAGGTACTGAAATATACGACGGTGTATATCTTTTATATACTTTGCATATCGTGTTAATTCTATTGACTCTTTTTTCTTCTGTTCCTTTATTTTTATACTCAAATTGTTTGCTTTTGCTTCCTCATAGAGCGTTGTTTAAAAAAAAATACAGATTTTTAGGAAAATGTGTTCAGAATGTTCCCAAGCATCGGAAAATCATATTTAGAAAACAAATGTCTGGATGTGTGTGCGTGAGTGCGTGGGTGTGCGTGTGTGTGTCTCAGACTCAAAAAAATTAAACGCTTATAGCTCGACAATGGTTTGAGCTATCAAGTTGAAATTTCTGGAAAGAGGAAGGTAGGTGAAAGGGTCACCCTCAATGGTTGGGTAATATGCTACAGAGAATCAATTATTTTGTACAAATTCTCAAATCTGTAACACAAAAATGAAGACGAAGGTAAATCCTACTCTGAATCTACCTGAGATAATTCCACATCGCCATCCGGCCGAATCTCCAGAGTTTTTGCGATCATGCTAGGATTAAGATCTCTCAGAGTATCTTGAAAATCTATTCTGCTTATCTTCTCATCGCAACTCAGACACATGACCACGAAAGCTGTGCCATGCAGTTCCACGACATTTTTACTGCCAGCTTTGGTGTGCAGCCTGTCTACATTCTGCGTGACAATGGAGCTCACGCTCCCAGCATCTTCCAACATCTTGAGGGTCTGATGAATGACGTTTGGCTCGAAAGATGAGAATCTGGGCCAACCGACATAGTTTCTTGCCCAGTATCTGCGTCTCACATGTTCGTTCTCCACAAAATCTTTATAAAGTACCGGCCTCCTGTCGCTGGTCGCATAAAGGCCGACACCTTTGGATCGATAATCCGGTATACCACTTTCCGTCGAAATTCCAGCTCCCGTAAGTACGCACAGCCTGTGTTCGTTGCGAAAAAATTTTTTCAGCTCATCAAGCTCTTCCTCCTTTGGTGGCCGATATTTGGGCACGAATGCAAGACTCGAGTAACACGCCAGACCTGACAATAAAAAAAAGAGAGCACGAACGATAAATTTACTTGTTACGATAATCGTAAACGAGAGATAAAAAATATGAATTAAAAAACAAAGGACTTTTCGTAAATATTCAAGTTGCGCACGGGAATTGTGCAATCCTCTCACCGGGACGTAATCTCAAGGTTATTGCGCCACTGATGCAACTCATTGGGCCGGGATTCATCGTAGTTAAATTATCAAATTGTCGGCATTGTTCATAGTTAAATTACCAAATTGTCGGAAACAAAATAAGGCAGAAAAATTTGTGACAATGGAAAGAGATCCGTCTTACGGCATGTGTGACAGACAATTCGTCGTGTTGTTGTTATGACATCGCGCGGGCGACGATCCGTTGGATGAACAGAGTTTGTGTATCGCTCGACTGATTGGCTGTTGCACGAACTGTTCGGGTGACAGACAGTTCACCAAATGCGACTTACCGTCACTTGGTCTAAATCTCATAATCCCGAACGCTCCAAATGCCCGAAATTCATTCATCCGATGTAGCGTTTACACGATATTGTTATCTACCGAAGGACTAGAACACCGAATGTTCAAAATCACGAAATATTCCATTCACCCGACGCCTCATTTGCTCGAAAAATCTGTTTTACCATCGTAGAGCTCGCGATGACCGCCCGTTATCGAGAAACGATAAGTTAGAGTTATAACATTTTTACTATAGTTGCCTCGCTGTAAGATTGCTTGTTTGAGAAGATCTCGAACGTACAGTAATGCTATCTTAACGTAAATTACTTCAAATTTCAATGGTTGCAACAATTGTGAAAAATTGTGAAAAATGCGAAAAAAGTGAAGCCAAAACATCGCACAAGACGCTTTCACACATTCCGGCAGCATCATTACCAAAAATGTTTAGAAGCAATATAGTGCTTAAAAACTTAATTTTCTATTATTGCAACAGTTGAAATTTAACATAAAT
Organism: Ichneumoninae sp. B BG-2022a; assembly: GCA_030522725.1. Lineage (NCBI taxonomy): Eukaryota > Metazoa > Arthropoda > Insecta > Hymenoptera > Ichneumonidae > Ichneumoninae sp. B BG-2022a. The sequence continues at coordinate 5,266 of JAPYZD010002619.1, forward strand.
TACGTTAAGATAGCAATACCGTACGTTCGGGATGTTTTCAAATGTTAGAACTCTAATTTATCGATTATCGGAGTTACGACTGTCGGTCATCACAAGCTCTACGATGGTAAAACAGATTTTCGGGCAAATAAGGCGGGAAAAAAATTCGAAATACCGAGTTAAAACCTGCGCCATTGTTTTCAAGTGGCATATTTCCCAACGGATTTCATTAGCGAAAAAATGATAAAATTTTTTTTTTCAAAAAACCGTTTTCGTCAAAAAAATGGTAAGGTCCCCCCTTCTCATTTTTCCACTTTCAAAATGGCCAAATTTTTTTTTCGAGATATCCAATTTTTGTCAGTTGAGCAGTTTCACTTTCGGTTTTGACCTTTTCAGGACTCGTCCGAACGTGACGTTAGGCGAAAACTTCAGTTCCGGTTTGCAACTTCGACTTCATAACGGATAACGTCACCTCAGTTTTGAAAATTTCTAATCCGGAAATGAAGTTTTCCTTAATGACATCACTTCCTGTCAAAAACAAAGATTTTAAAAACGTAAGTGACGTTTCCCACATAACGTCACCTCCGGTCAAGAACTGAGATTGTTTAATCGGAAATGACGTCTTCGCTCCCAATTAAACGCTTCGAGTTCCGTCTCGAATAGCAAATCTAAAATAATATACGTAGGTAAGTGTTTGCAGTGATAGCACTTTCCAGTATCGGGTGGGAAGGGTGTACAAATTAGATGAACGTGTGTGAAATTTTTAACATTACTTTTATTAATCGTTATCAGTGTAATATGCAATGATATATATATATATATATACGTAGTACTCGACAATAGCGATTGTTATAAATTATCTACAGTCATGTGTGGGTGTGTAATTGTTTCGTGTACGTGTTCTCGTGTATGTTTTTTTTGTATATCTCTTTACGGTATATTACTATTCCGTTCCGTCGTTTAACCACAGAATTTAGTTTTCTTTTTTTCATATATTCCCTCGCTCGACAGCCATCGAGTTCGAGAGTCCCGTCGTCTCAATAATAAATAAATTATTACCTATATAAAACATTTACGTTTCTTATCTTCCCGCAATTATTTACAAAGTTTTCCGTGGGTGGGAGTAGAAAAAAAGAAACGATCGAGTTAAATAAAATAACACTCATCAGCCTTGGGATTACACTTACGAGCTAGTCTCGTAACGTATAATTAATACAACCCCCAGTCGGTTTTGCTCGTCGATATTCTCGTTTACTGGTTCGTCGCTATATCAATCGGTTAGTTTTTCGATCCTTCGCTTTCGCGTTACAAATTTACTCTAAAAACACCTCGCCCCGAATCCTTACAATGATATGGATTACTCTTCGTGGCTCCAGCTTTCTTTCTCCTCTCGCGTCTATCCGACAAGTATAATTTTAATGTCTCCACGGTCTCGCATACTTTACAAAGGTGCCTTCAACCCGGATCGATTACATTATCGAACGGCCATTATCGCTTTGTCGTCGATTAATATATCGGCTCTTTCAATAAATTATTATAATTTCTTTTTCTCCAAAATCAATTAAATTCCATTTGAAACGCGGACAAATTTTGCGGCGGGACAACACCTACGAGTACGGGATTACAATATGCCGTTCTAAAATCATTAAACCTCAGCAGCGTATGTAATAATATTTTCTTCTTCTTTTCTTTTTACTCTTCATTTACGTGCTGGACCGTTATATGCGCTTTAGTGTTTCTGTTTTCGTAATCGTGTTCAAACCGCTGTTCTCGTGTGCGCGATCTACATGCACCTATTATTACACAAAGTGGTGTGGGGGAAGGGTAGTCTCGGTATCGCGAAACTTAAACTCGATGAACTTATCACACGTTATTTTATAATATTATACAAAACTAATCGGGCCATCGCGACAACCGCTCGAAGATTTGTAAATTATAAAAATAATACGTTATGCTTATCCCCGCTGTTGGCGCGATGGCTCGTAATTATCTCGCGGCGAAGGACCTCGAAGTCTGACGAAAAAGAAAACAAAAGCAAAAAAAACAAATTAAATTCTTCTTTTTTCGGTGACTTCGAAGTTTTCCAGCCCAACAACAATTCATCCGTCAAGGGCGTTTATAATATCAGAATCGATTCACCGGCTGACTCTGCGCAAGGATTTCTTTATTATTTCGCTTCACTGTCGTTCCGTGAGTCCTCCCGCTCGCCAGCCGGTGATTTTCGATCGACAGATCCTTAAAGTACAAGTCCTAGCTATTATTATTTGTTTTTTTTTTTCGCGACTACACGAGATCTCGCAGATCTCATATTCAGTTCATCGCGTTCACGATTCGCGGCGTTTTCGACAGTCTAAGGATCCCGAAAACAAAAGAGAAAAATAAAATAAACGCGTTCTCACTACAACGCGCTTGCTGCTCCGGTTCGCTGGATGGACTCTTTAATATTATTATTTATTAATCGTACGTTCTAACTAATCAACGCTTCTCGCTTACAATCCGCGTCTATCAGCTGCGTGATTTCGTGGGTGGGGTAGGCGGGAGGATTTTATGCTCAACGTATTCGGTATCTTCGACGGTAAAATATAAAGATAAACATTTCGGAAGTTTCGTGCGAACGACGGAAAGCGTCGTTAAAAAAAAAAAAGAAAAAATGTCTTGCCTGATTATTCTCGGAAGTGCTTGGCAGTGAGTTTTCGACGAGAATTGTACCGGAAACCGCGGCGCGTTTGCATATACATTATTGTATCATATCGATCGATCACATGATAATACTCGAGACAGCCTACAAGAGGGATTCACCTCTATCGGACAGTTAAGTGTTTCTTCTTCTTCCTTTTTCCATCCGGGATTTTATGCTCAACGTATTCGGTATCTTCGACGGTAAAATATAAAAATAAACAGTTCGGAAGTTTCGTGCGAATGACATAAAAACGTTGTTTAAAAAAAAATTATTAAAAAAAAACGAGAACATTTATTGCCTGATTATTCTCGGAAGTGCTTGGCAGTGAGTTTTCGACGAGAGTTGTGTCGGGAACCGCGTCGTGTTTGCATATACATTATTGTATCATATCGTTCGATCGCATGATAATACTCGACACAGCCTACAAGAGAGATTCACCTCTATCGGGCAGTTAAGTGTTTTTTCTTCATCTTTTTTTCCACCTAATTAATATTTAATTAATTATATTGAATTTGAGCGATTATATGACTTCCGGGGAGGGGTTGATTTTACATAGTTTAGTTCCTTACTGAGCGCATCCGCTTCGCCTTTCACTCTCTCACTTTCACCCACAATACTTTACATTATCAATAAATCACGCGCTCTTTATGCGATAATCTCCCGCTATGCTACGAACGTTTTATTTTTTTAATTTATTTTTATTCTTTTCATTTTTATCATATACCTGTATTCACAAGAGCATATCTACAGATGAGAGATTAAAGGAAACTTTGTTCGTGCTAGACAGAGCAGTTTTGCTTGGGCCCAAAGGGGCTTCGCCGTTGTTGTCGCGGACGAAAGTTTGTTTGCACATTAATACGGTTGCAAGCACGCACGAGCCCGACGAACAAAATTATAACGGCGAACGCGGGGTGTTGGATGTGTGGGAGAGGGGCGGGGGGGGGGAAGGGTGGTTCGGGAGAGCTTTGATTAAACGGCACGGTTGCTTAGTCGCGTTAGAGAACTCGTTACGAGCAACTACTACTTCAACAACCTCTCATCCTCCTTCGCCTCTTCGAAGCACGAATGGTGAAACGTTACAAAGCCCGAGAACTTCTATATCGCGTCCGCCACAATCACTTTCTCACTTATTTGTCAGGGCATGCTTACGCGCTGTTCAGGGATTAAATTTTCCCGTAAACGACTCCCCGTACACGCGATCGCGTACACTATATATATATTAATCGTTAATGATACGTAAATTAAAAGCTAATGACTAAACTTGTTTATAAACTTTGTACAATGTATACAAAAAACCATTTGATATGATTATACACCTTACTCACTCTATTCTTATCCGCGTTTCTTATACCTCGTAACTTTATTTATTTTTTTACGTTTTTTTTATTTTTATTTTTTATTTTTATTATTTTTTTGTTTGTTTCGTTTTATCGGTAAGTTATTTGTTCTGGAAGAAATATACGTAGATTATTGTCGCATTAGGCTGCGACCTTGTAACCTCTGAGTTTTATCTCCCCCTTAACAGTTAGGAACGTTATATCGAAAATAATGTTCGTTATATTGTCACCGACGATGATGGATTTATAACGAACGGGCAAGTTAAAATAAATGCCGCTATTCTCGATCGACCATTTTTTTTTCGCGATTCTCGCGCGAGGCGGCTCTCGGTCGTCTTCGGTTTTTAATTACGCTTCGCGTATCGACCGCCAGTGGCTAGATAAATGGCATCTACGTAACGTAAGAGTGTCGAATTTTTCCTCGGTGAAAACCCGCGACTCTCGCGTCGCTAGTCGTTCGCGCAATGCTCGCTGGCAATGCGACTACGGTTGCAAGAGAATTACGGGCGATTCGTGATAATCGATCGAACGCTTTTCCGGAGGCGTCGATTCACAGATCCAGATTTGTTTCGATCGGCCAGCCGCTTTTCCCCGTGGCTTCCTGCTCTCGTCGTTAATCCTCGTTAGGCCTCCCCTTTCCTCAAGGGCACTTAACTTTCCCGGTGATCGCTCAGACGGCTCGTCTCGCTCGGTGTAATAGGATTGTTTCCGGCATTCAGAAACAGGCTGTTCAGCTTGTTGTACCTCTGACTTCCCGAACTGCTCATCGTGTTCGAGGCCGATGAATTGTGCTGCGCGTAGCCACCGGATCTCGGAAAGCTAGGCACTTTATCTGTCGAACAATACATATACGTTAGTTCACAGTGTCGGGGAAATGAAAATTAAACTAAAAAAAAGAATTTTCGATAAATTCTCGGGTAGTCTTTTTACGGAGGATGTTTGAATACACATAGAGATCGTCTCGTCAGGTCGAGATATTTTTTCTTCGGTTTCGGTTTTTTTTTTACAGATTATTTATAACTACATGTTACAAATAGCGAATAATGAGTTAAAAAAAGAATCACGTAATGTGTAAGAATGTTGATTATAATATGGATCAACATTTGAGACGTATAGTTATAGGCACCGTAGGCCACTTCAGAAAAATAATGAGTTTAAAGTAAATTATTAAACAGACAAACGAAAAATTCCAATTAAAACGTAACGAGCGGTCTCAGCGTGTGACGCGCAATCGAATTTATTTCGACCCTCGCGATGTTGCGTTTTCGCGAAAATTTTGCTCGTGTTTTTGCTTTCCAGCGTTTTGCTTTCCAGTGTTTTGCTTTCCAGCGTTTTGCTTTCCAGCGTTTTGCTTTCCAGTGTTTTGCTTTCCAGTGTTTTGCTTTCCAGCGTTTTGCTTTCCAGCGTTTTGCTTTCCAGCGTTTTGCTTTCCAACGTTTTGCTTTCCAACGTTTGCCTTTCAGCGTTGTGCTTTCTGATGCTAACCGGCTATCAGAATCCTCCATTTGAAAGTAACAATCGTGTTACTTAAAATCTGTTACGGACAGCATCGGAAAGCAAAAAGTTGGGAAAGAAAAACGCCCTCGATTTTTTATCAAACGATTGCGCTCGATTCCTCACCTTTGCTACGGTTGTGCCTGAGCCTCTCCTGGGAATTGGCGGGTCCGCACTGCCTCTGAGGAATGCAAGAGTAGTTGCTATCGCTGCTGTACGTAGGCGAGGAGGTGCGATTGTTCCTTCTCCGTGGACTCCTGTTGTTGCGGTTTCTCGATCCGCTGCCCCGATTATGGGCGCAGCTTGGACCGAACTGGTTGTTGTACTCCATCGTGTCGGCGTAGAGGCAACTCGATTCCGAGCATGAACAGCAAAGTTCCGAGTGGGTGTTGGAGTCGCATGATTTTCTGTCCCACTCGTCGTTCTCTGGCTGATAGAGATTGTCGTTTCTGAACATCTCCTCGTTGTGACGATAGACCTCGTCGTTCAGAGTTCCGTGGTCGAGATGGGAATTCGGATGATTGACGCGACTGTAGCCGGGCTCGTGAGATCTGTAGTCCTCGGCCAGGCCGTTCTGATGACCGTAGATGACCGAACCGCTCTCGTACTCGTTTTCCTGTCCCTTGTAATCGTAATGGTTAAAGCCCTGTGGGAACGACGGTACGGGTGGTGGATTCGTCTGAGGCGGCAGAGTCGTGTATCTTCCCTGCGGAAGGTTTACGTGATTCGCCTCGATCTGGGGCGGCACGCCGTTCCAGGGTGTGGGCGATCCAGAAAAGTTGTTTCCCACTCTGACCGGCGGTGTCGGCGGACTCTGCGAATTGGCTGAATTCGTACCGTCAAGATCGTTGGGTACGGTGCGTTTGCCCAAGTGCGGACTGAACGCGGCAACCTGCTGCTGCATCCTCGCCGACAGGGACGTTCCCGGCGGCGGCGGATGCTCGGGCGGCGGTGGAAGCATGTCGCACCAGTTCGGCATACCCGACTGGGCGGCGCTGTCGTTCGGTGGCATTCTGTACTGTGGCCTCCTCTGCACCTCGACGTTGTCGTCCGTGTAAACGCTGCTGGCGTTGTCGCTGCTCGGCGACATCGTCGATTGATTGTGATCCTGATTCGACTCGAGATTCGAGTAGTCGGGCTTTACGCACGAATCGCTCGAATTAGATTTCTGTCCGCTGGTCTCCATTGAGTCGGGACTCCGATTCCCCACGCAGAGGGTCGTCGTCGCGTAAGGCTCTGGTGGCGCCTGGAGCTGCTTTCTGGCGTTGTAGAACGTCGTCAGATTTACCTCGGCGTACTCCGATCCAGCCATGCTCACTATACCGGGTGCAAGCATCTGCTGATTGTTGAGTAACTTTGTCTCGCAGTCTTTGTCGTTGGAACCTTGCAGGGTGTTCGTTGGTCTCCAGCCTCGCTCCAGCCACAGGGTGTCCTTGTTCAACTGGCATATGTCGTTCGCCGTGCCGACCGGTACGTTGAGGTGACCCAGTTGCTTGCTCATCGCTTGTCTTCGCCTCATGTACAGAGCTCCCACCAGACCCGCCACCAGGGTAAACACCATCGTGATCATTAGAACCAGAAACCACGTTTCCGTGAATACCGAAACACCGCCGTGGCTCGGATCGGTTCTCGGCGGCAGTTGCGTCAATTGGCCAGGATCCATGTTCAGTATAGTCGGATTTGAGTACGGTCCGAGACCCGCCCTCGTCAAGCCGGCCACCCTCGCCGTGTAGAGACCTCCGGTCGTCAAACTGTTTATTATCACCGATGTGGTCGATGCGTTCAGCGACATCTGGCCCAGTATCTTGTTACTGCTGTTGCTCTTTATCTGAATCTGCAAAATAGAATAAAAGGGGTGTTTTTATGGACGATCTGTCAAGACTATATTAACATCTCCACCCAAAAAGTGCCGTCGATGGGCGTTGGTTTCAACGATCGAGTGTGAAAACGATTCGCGATCGTTGTGCGGATAAGCCAAAAACGGTCCTTCAACTGAGCTCGGTTAAAGGACAGTTTTTATTTTTCACGAGTCGGCGGTTTGCATGGTTTTTAAAAATAAATTACCTTGTATCCAACTAGCTGGCCGTTCTGTTCGTTCTTGGGCGGTGGTGCCCATCGTACGAATGCCGACGTCATGTTTATCATTCCGACGTGAACATTTTCCGGAGACCCGGAAGGAACGTCCTCGAGAGTAGTCGCCAGTTTAACGTTGCTCGGTCTTCCTTCTATCGTCTTGTAGAAGGGGACGAGAAAGAATTCGTAACGAGTGAATTTCTTGAGATTCGTCAGTGGGTAACTCGTCGCTCCGGCATTCAGTACGGTGACCATTTGGTATTCCGGCTTGTCGGATATCTCGCGATATCTTATGTACAGACCCTCGACCAAATCGGCCGCTCCGAGAATCTGCAAGGTACGAAAAAATATTTAGATTTTTATTTTTTTTTATGCCACTCTCTCGAATATTGGCGTATGGTGAGAAAACATCGACTTCACTTACATCCCACATTATTTTCACGCTCGTACTACTCAACGGCTGAACTTCTCGCAAATGAAGTATCTCACTGTTGAGCCGATCTCGCGCCCGTATCAATTCGATCTGCGGCACGGAAAACTGATTGACGCTCGTCGTGTGAGCGACATCCGACAGTGGACCTGGAAGGGACAGCCCGTGACTGTTCTCCGCACGGACCAGAAACACGTACTTCGTATCCTGCTTGAGGTCGGTTACCTGTTTATCGGAAGACAACAAATGTAATCGTTAATTCATTTCTTATAACCATCAGCATTTTTTTTAAACGATGGAAAAAAATTACTTTACGGACTCAATTATCTATCAATAGTTTGTCCACCCTGGCGGAAATTTTTGAAGCGTTAGATCGGGTTCTTTTCCGGACCTCGTCAGAACTCGATGTAACGCTCAACATTTTTTTGTTATCAAACCAATAATGACTGGTAATTTTTTTTTGCGTTTAAGTGAGAAATTTGTTGTCGTGTTCGCTGACTCGACGGGACTTACGGTGTACGTATCGTCGGTAACGCCAGTGGCGGCTACGACCCATCCCGTGTTCAAATTGCTGCTGAAGTACTCGATGTTGTATCCGATTATCTTGCTTTTGCCCTCGTAGCCGGGGCTCCACGTCAAAGTTACGGAATTACTTGTGATATTGACGATTCTCGGCTTGCTGGGATTCTGCGGCAGGGCTTGCATATCGGGAGTTCTGTGAAGGGTCGTGCTGGCGCTGACGCTCAGAGTCGCCGACCACGATGTGTTTCCCGACTCCGACGACGCTATGCACGTGTACAGTCCGGAGTCACCGGTTTGCAATTCATCAACCGTCAGTGTACCGTTAGCGGACATAGTTATACGACTTCCCAATTGAACGAGAACTCCGTCTTTGTGCCATTGGACTTTGGGGGTCGGCGTTCCCACCGCCCGACAAGGCAAATACGCCACGCTCTTCGCGGGGAGAGTCTGATTAGCTGGGCCCAGCTCGATTATCGGCGGAGGAACTTCCTCCACTGGCGTCACCTGAAATTCAACGATATCAAAAATTAATATTGAACGGTTGAAGTATAAAAATGTTTACCTATTCGATCAGAAAAATTCATCTTTTCACGATTAATCGAGGATAAGACTGGTGTAAAAAAATTGCGCAGTTGCAAACGTACTACCTGAACTATAATAATATTAGCGGTTATGTGTGAATGGCTGTGAGTATCTATGTGAGTATCTGTGCACCCAGAAAAATAATTACTATAATTATTTTAAATATATAATATTAAATATTAACCCGCAAATAAATGTTAATTTGGTTTTAATAAAATATTTTATTTGCGCGTGCCCGATAAATTATTTTTCTGGTTGTGAGCATCTGCGAGTATCTGTGAGTGTCCAATCGTCATGAACTTTATTATTATGTTGTTGATCTATTTTTACTAACGATTAATGAAATAACGATAAAGACAATAATTAATATACCGACTGTATTGTTATAATTGTTATTTGTAATTATTATTTATGTATATTTATGCGCAAAAAAAATGTTATATTTGCCAGAATTTCTTGTTTTTGAGAGCAAAAAATTACCTGAAGGAAAACAGTGGCGGTACTGGCACCGGCCTGGCTGATGGCGCTGCATACGTAGTGTCCCTCGTCCTTCTTGATGGCTTCCTTGATGTGTAGACTGCCGTCGTCGTTGACGGTGTATCTGCCCTGATAAACGTTCCCGGGAAACATGAGCTCTTGGGAGCCCTCGCGGGTCCAGAATATCGAGGGTTTCGGTGCTCCGCGAGCCGAACATGCGAAAGATACGTCCGAGCCCGTGCTCACCGACTCGTCTTTCGGAAAGTTCGTGAAGACCGGTCGAGCTGCGAACATGCAAAGACAAGACGTTGAAAACTCCCGAATGTATTCGCTATCTGCTGCGCGACGCACGTAGAAAAAAAAATTATTGGGACAACAAGAATTTTGCTGTGGTAACAAAATATTTTGCTGTGGCAACAAAATATTTTGCTGTGGCAACAAAATATTTTGCTGTGGCAACAAAATATTTTGCTGTGGCAACAAAATATTTTGC
>JAPYZD010002620.1:0-15331 GCA_030522725.1 Ichneumoninae sp. B BG-2022a
TACAGCGTTTTAATTGATGACAATGTTTGAGGGAGTTACAGAATTAAATAACTGATTATTAAAACCACGTGATTCTTACCGTTTCCCAGCCGTCAGTAAGGCGAATCATATTTAAAATTTAATCAAATATTACCATGTACCAACGCGAGCCACGAAACACTTAATTCATATAATATGTCATATGTCATATGATATATGAGATAAGTTGAGCTGTGAGCGACTCGAACGCCCAGCTTTCTGATCTGGAGTCAGACGCGCTACCATTGCGCCAACAGCCCTTGAGATCAAATGAAAAAGAAGTCTGATGCAAAATATAATACCAATTAGACCTATGATTGAAGGGCAAATCTAAGAAATTTCAATATTTTATAGTTTGAATAGTGGGAATCCGCCTCTAGATATCTCGCTGATACCCGCTCAAGAGATGCCATCTTATCTGACCCTTGACTATAATTGATATCCATATTTCAACAAATCGACAATACTATCCTACAAGACGCCAAACCTAAATGTATCTTTCATAAATATGACCCTGTCTTGACCTCTCCATTCTCCAATATGAAACAATACCTTACGCCACGTCAAGGAAATATTGCCACACTTTTCTGGTCATCTTTACTGAATGCCCCCAACATTGGTAAAGTTTTCTGCTCATTTTGTATGAATGGTGAAGACTTTAGATTCTATTATATTTATTTATGTAAGAATCTTCCAACTGAAATATCCAACGAACGGCAATCTCTAATAACATCCCTTGGTAAAATAGATTTACTCCGTCTCTCTAATGACAAATGGGAAAGGAAAACCGCTCTGAAGCTATAAGTGCTATAAAATTGATGAAAAAAATCTATATATCACGCTCTAAACATAATGCCTCTCAACATAATCGCAGCCTATTTTATGACATCGCCTTAGTTGCAACTCCAGCTAATCCAAATAAACCAGACATGCTCTATCCTTCACTTCAACAACTTACATCCAGGACACCGCCTCTCTCCAGCAAATGCAATAAATGTCAAAAACAACTTTCTAATGCATCTCAATAAAAATGCCATCAAAGATATGCTTATAGCTGCAAGTTAGCAAGGACAAATCTAAATAAAAACTCAATTTTACCAAACTCTCAACCTCAATCTCTTTCTTCAGCACCCGACGACATAATAATTCTCTTAGATTCTGAGGATTCTTCCAACAACAATTTACAAAAGAATTCCTCCTCCTCATCCTCCTCATCTTCCTCCTCCTCATCCTCCTCATCTTCCTCCTCCTCATCATCAAATCCTCTCTCAATACCACTCTCTGCACAACCACCACTACCAGCACCACCCGAGCACCACCATCAATTATGTCTCAAGAAAGTCGCTAAACTCAGCGATTTACTTAGAAATAAGAAACTTGTAATAAACTGCGCATCCAAACGTCCAGCGCCACCTCCTGCGCCACCCATCCCTCAGAACATGATAGAAAAACTTACTGACGGAAGTCGTTGCATAAGCTACAACAGAAATTTCAAAAATGAAGGATCTATTTGTTCTCACCTTCGATTATATTCAACCTGTTCAGCAGCCTTAAAAGTTCAGAACTTTTTATATCCTTCAATTAACTTATCACGTCTCCTCTGCCACTGGCAGCATTTTCTAGCTCGGCGCTGGGGGGCGTTGTAAATCTAAAGCGTAGCTATTGTATGTGAACTTAAGACATAGGTATAGATAGTTTGATAGTCGTTTCATGTTTGTGTGCGTATCTTTTGAGTGTGTTTGCATGATAGTCATAAACTTTAAGATTGAACACGCAGCCCGCTGATAATGGTTTGAATTTTTATGTTGTTGCAATAAATTGGATTGAATTTTTTTATAAAGTCATTGGGATGTGGAACATGCCATTTGAATTTGAATTGAATGTTCAATAATTGCGCTAAACCTCAAATTGTGTTTGAAGAAGAAACAATCAATGCGAATATAATAAATTTGCGGTTTAAGATAAACCAATATATTTAATTGATAGAGCTCATTAATAAATCTTAAGCTATTGACTTATCTCTTATGAATTATCAATATCCCTTGAATCAGTCGCAATATTGAGCAATTTACTTACATCAGGAAAAAAAAGTCTGTTGCTTTTGAAAGTAAGGTTACCTTAAAATTGACATATAAAGTTGTTTTGAGACTTCTTGATTCTCAAGGGGCCTGTGAAACTGTCGAATACCTGCAGAATAAATAATTAAATTACCTGCACTCGATCACGCAATACATTATGATATATTGTTTTTCTATTCAGTTCTGCTGCGTTAATTATTTGCTTTTCATTGAGAAAGTCATCAATAAGTTTTGAACACTTAGTTAAGCAAAAGCTATTTCATAAAAACAAGACGTTCCTCATGCAGAAAGGCCTGATTGTACTGAGATACAGAATGACTAAATTATCAATCATAATTAGCGTGAGTAGTTGTCGATTTCCTGAAAGACTTTATATTGTTTGGTAATCAATTTAAGTCAACCATAAAGCTTTCTATATCTTCAAGCCTTGAACCCAAAAGTTTAAAAAGTCATTTCATTCATATCTGATATCAAAAAGCGAGAGGCGCTTATTACACTGTACTTTATAGAATGTGCACATCAAGAGTTTGCGTACAACTTATACACCATGAATACCTAAATCACATTTTCTGCATAATGTCCTTGTATATATTACTTAATAGCATATATGGAGGTTTTCAGAAGTACTTTCAAAAAAACTTCGTTCTCTACACCTGAATTTATCTCATTAATCTAAAATTGAGAATCTTGATGACAGACTCTTACAGACTTATTTATAACGTATTTGTTGCATTTAAGTACATGAGATTTTAGCTGTAAACAATTGGAACGTCAAAAAATCTAACCCGAGATTAGACCGACTGCTATTGATCCGAGATTAAACCGACTGCTACTGCACTCAAACTCCCTAACTTGTTTGAAGAACATCTGTTGCGGAAAAAAACAAAAATTATATATTGGATTAACAGGCCACTTTTCAATCGTATTGAGTGCAAATTATAATTTTGGCGACGTTTATGACTAGGTTGAAATTGACATAATCTCGTTCAAGATCATAACAATTCATAATTAATTCGTTTTTTTTTTCTTTTTAAGAGATCTGGTCATCAATTTGATTACTCTAGTACTTAACTCATCTATATGTTCATAATCATTAAGCTCAACAATATCAACATGTAAAGTATTACATACCAATGTATTTCTGGGTAATTTCAGTTTAAAATATCAAAAAAAGTTGACTCTAATAAACCTTATTAATAATCGTTGCTCCTCAGCTGAATACAGTCGGTACTCTCCGCTCAGAATTTTTGAGCTATTGTATCTATGCTCACCGTCTTTTTTTTTTTCTCATGCTAAATATATATCGGAGCTTAAAACATTATTGCTCGCAATCTTTTATGTACTCCATGTCTCGGTCTATGCAGCAAAAAATAAGTGCTTTGAAGGCTAGTGGAGGCAAACGTGATAATGAGTGCAATTTTTGGGCTTTATAGTCTCAGTGTGCTCACTTTATGAGGTGGCAGCGCCTGGTTTCTTTAGCGAAATTAGATCAGTGACTTCGCAATTTTAAACTGCCGTGTTATTAAGAAAGAATCTCTGACTTAGAGAAGGGCAAGCTGGCCGGGAGCCTATTAAGGGAGCGAATTTGTTTGACGGTAACCTTAGCGATCCCGGCCATGCAGAATCCCCTTTTAGCGCGGACGGTGATGTTGAAATAGATGATTTGGGGGTTGATGTGTGCTTATTGTGGGCAAAATCCCGCAGTAAATGCAATATCCAGACTGCTTTATTTTCTCTTTGCTGCAGAAGCGGAAAAAAAATACACTTAGATGTCCGCCACAACACGTTCCAGCAGCCTATAAAAAATTTCCTGACTGCGCTCAAAAGCAGGAAAAGCCGGGTGAGGCGGGCTGAGGAACGATTACGAAGGTTCTTATTGCGTCAATACTATTGAAGCTTACCCGAACTAAGACACTTTTTCAAATCCTTTTGAGGAGACGACAAAAGCATTGTCGCAGTATTAGGCTGCGTGGCAGCAGTTGAATATACTTTTAAAGCATGGCTGATGCTACGAAAGAGGGCGGTTGTTTTGATGAATAATAAATTTAAATAGATTGCCATGTCAGCATCAACCTCTTCATCAATTTCCTTTTGGTGCAAACGCCCTATACATTTCGCTAGGGAATGCTCAGCCCTACTACCAAGTGAGTTGGGAAAAAACACTCATTTGTGATATCAGAAAGGATAGCAGGGGGCAGAAGTCAAAAGTCTAATGCTGGTATTAGCATTTTTCTGGGTCGGGCTGAACAAGAAGAGAGGTCTTTAAAAACACCAGAGTTTTGTTTGATACATTTTTGAGAGCGAGCTTAACTAATTCAAGTTTTTTGATGTATAATTTGTTTATTGAGAATAATAATACTAAACAAAAAATAAGAAACTCGACTCTTGTACTCACACCAGGGAGCTTGAACCTTCAAACGTCGCACAGTTAGATATTAAGGACCAAAGTGCAGAATTTATGTGCTTTTATACGCGGGAGGTTCGAAAATTATACATTTTCTAGAAAGACGTGAAGGATTGAGGAAAAAGTTTCCACTTATACATAAGTTTAAATTTCTAGGGGGGATGTTTTACTTGGTACGAATATTTTGATTGTGTAGAAGGTTGTATTGGACTTTCAGAAAAGTGTAATCAATTGGAGAATACAGGTGACGATTCCCATGAGTGTCACTTATAAAGCAAAAAAGCCGTTTGATCACGTAGGACGTTACTATTGACCGAGTTGACGGTGTTAAAGCCAGAGACTCAAATGGTTAGTAGAGTTAATGCTTTGAATATGAGAAACTTATGTTTTGGGAATACCTGCATTTGTGCAAGGAGAGAGCTGCACGTGGAGTATTGATAGAACGTGCATAACCTGATTTTTGTAATGACGACGCTCGAATACTTCTCATAAATGCAACAGATGCAAGTGTGTATCTGCCTGCAGAAACCACAGTGAAGAAACTTTTATGTTGGCCGTGGTTGCTTAACCGGACGACTTGATAATTTGTGCATCTTTAGAGATAGACAACGGCTTAAAGGGGTTTGAAGTTATATGGCGACTTATGAAGAATCTCATAATTATCAGAATCAGCTAAACGAATTTTGAGTAGGGCTCTTTATAAAGAATTAATCAGGATGCCGTATCAAAATTCGGCGATATGGAAAGAAAATGAAGCTTAAGGACCTTAAATTTCTTTTGAACATGCTTTAGAAACGGGTGATGCACGACGGACTCATTCGAAGCTTTGGAGACTTCCTTCGATCAAGGTGGACGCTACGAACATTGGAATCGAGCAAATGGTGGAACTTGATCTGATTGAACCAACTATGAGTCCGTGGGCAACGTTAGTCGTTTTGGTGATCAGAAAGGTTGGATTCAACCGTTCTTGTACTAACTATTGGCGTCTTAATGCGGTTACGAAGGTAGATACGTATCCTTCACCTCGGTATGGCGATTTGGCTAGCCTCAATGGCAAGAGGTAATTCCGCACTCTTGACCTAAAAAATAGCTATTGGCAAATTTTAATGACCTCTCAAGATAAGGGAAAAAGGGCTTTTGTGCAACCGGCAGGTGCGTGGCAGGTTAAGGTTATGACATTTGGCATAGAATACGCGCCGGGTACGTTTCAGTGCTCCATGGATATGGTATAGGCATGCGCTAAGTGGATACATTGTTTAGTATATATTGATGATATACTAATAATCTTCAGTGAGAATCCTGAAGTACACATTCACTACATAGCAGAGGTCTTTGCACGTGTATAAAAGGTGCATAAGAAGCTCAGACCTTCAAAATGCGACCTTCTTAGAGCGGAACTGCTGTTCTTAAAGCACATAGTTTCTGCTGCTGACGCAAAAGTAGATTCAGCAAAAACCAGTATGATAATGAACTGGCCAGAGCCCCAGGAACTTAAAAGTCTAGAATCATTCCTGGGATTTTGCGGGTATTATCAAAATTCATAAATGTATTTCGACAATAATAGCCTCTTCGTATGAACTAAAAAGTGAGTATTGGGTATAAGAGAAAATCAAATGGACATTTTTGAGAATTTCTGTCATGAATTAGTTTATTCTCCCGTGTTTAACACCAGAGACAACGAAATTCTTTCATTGTGGAAACGGATGCGAGTTTGGTAGGATTAAGTGCTGTCCTTATCAAAAAAAATGCTCAAGTTTTGAAGCGTCCGGTCAAGTATACTTTTGCATAGTTGCCGACATGAGAAAAACTTTTCAGTCAGTGAATTTGAAGCTTGAGCGATTCTTTGGGCGTGCGAACCGTGGTGGCACTAGTTTACATCAGCTATTTGTAGTACAACCCGATCATCAATCACTCACGGCTCTAGATAAAGTGTTCATTGGTAAGTTAGAGCGTAAGCAAATACGTTTTACGCCGTTCAAAATGTTAGAATATAGAACGGAGAAGAGCCATAAACTTGCAAATTTTTTATCTAGGTCAAACCTAGATACTCATCAAGAAGCGGTGAGTAGGGAACCCATCACGAGTGGAATGATTTTGGTTTTTGCAACAAGAGAAAATAGTTCAAGCCGTGTCACTATTGCCGTACACCGCTCGTTAAGATTGTTAAAAATACACCTGTTCTTATCAGCATTTCCTAGCTACTTAATCTACCTTATTTTCTGAAGATTTAACATCCAAAGCTTTGAATTCTTTGTAATCCAGAATATCCATCGCTTCATCAAGCTGAACAACTACATCAATTTCTTCAAGGAAACCTCTGGCAATCCTTAAAATACGCGCCCAACGCATTTGCAATTGAATACATTTTTCCAGTTTTGGCTTAGACACTACAATCCCGTTCAATTGGAAGCGAGTTACGATCTACAAGGTCTAAATTATCAGCTATAAATAATATTGCTTTAATACTAAAGTACTGTTTTGTTCAAGTTTTGAACTGGTATACAAACATGCATACAACTGTCAAGAAACTGTTCAATATATGTATATATATAATACCATAGCGTTAAATTCAAAAAGCATTCTGCACTAATTACATTTCGATTATCAAGCCAAGAGTACTCAATGTAAAATGGTAAAATTACTTTTAAGGAGTGTCAAGAATGCTAAAGCCGAATAAAGGTTGTTAATTACTTCGAAGTAGAGTTTATTCATGGGAAAGGTGGAAGGAATAAAATTTGCTGCAGTTATGGAAACTTCATCTTCAAGAATAATGAAACACTCCTCAGATGATGTGTTGGGGATCATTAGGTAAATTATTTGTTGTGTTTTGCAGTTCTGGTTGAGGAAGTTGTTGTAGTGGAAAAAGCTATTGTGTTGGAGAGATTATGCCAGTATGGCAAAATTCGAGAATGTCTGACTCATCAAACACTCCCGCGAGTTCCGTCCCGTTGTCAGATATGTTTTGACGAGGAACTTTAATTTGTACAGAACGTGCTTGTATAGTTTTCTGATCATTCTACGTACGTCTTATTCCGAAGCTCAATATATTATAACAAACTTAGTAAAATTATCCATGAGAACCAAAATATATATACTGTTGTAGTCATTCCCCACCTCGATAGGTAAAGAAAGATCCACAGCGATACATAGAAAACAGAGACAGGGTGTTTTTACACGAGTTGAGTGTTACTTTTCCTGTTTCTCGTTACTATATCGTATAGCCTTGCTGCAAACTAAGCAAATACTGCAATAAGTCATTACATCTAACGACGACCGCGGTTACCAGAATTCTCTGCTTAATTGCAAGTTTGACTTTTTTTCGGACTCATATGAGGTTCTCCACGAAATTTACATCTGTTATCTTTGTATTCAATGCCAATGGCAGAACAATCGTGTTTACTTGATACCCCGTTGTAGCAAGAAATTGCTAGAATAAGCCATGAATTCTTGGATATTTTCTTTGGCTATACTCTGTATAGCCCCACTAATAAAGTACTCATGAATACGGGAGTTATCATTATGGGTGTGTTGTCTTCCATCTTAACCCTCAATTTCATTCATACTACTATATTCGTCCTTTGCCGCACAAACTAGCGTCATTTCACCAGGAGTACATGAGCAATTACGTTCCAGAAATAAGGGAGGGTATCACGCCCATCATCACTCTTCGTGCTGCACTTGGTTCGCACGAATGATCATATCTTCAAAAACCTAATTTTCTTATTTTCAATGCACAAACTCCTTAAATCGCTTCCATGGCTTCCTTTCCACAAATTCAGCAGTTGTAAAGTTTTTTTTTCATCATGCTGCTTCCCTTTCGTCACAATGTACGTGTACATTAATGCATCTTGGCCTTAAAAACTTGCCAAGTTTGTTTAAGCGCTCTATGGATATAAGATTAGCGGAGGCTACATGGGTATACTGTCCAGTCTATATAGACGATATACTGATTTGCAATAAAACACCTGAAGATTACATTAACCACATTACTGAGGTCATTACACGTCTAAAGTTCACATGAAGCTCAAACCTTCACAATTGGACCTTTTTCGCACAGAGGTGCCCTCTTTAGTACTTGTGATTTCAGAGGTTGGACTTAAAATTAACCAAGCTAAAACAAGTTTTATAAAAAATTAGCCAGAGCTTAAGGAACTTATGGCCCTAGGTTCATTTTTGAGAATCTGCGGGTATCATAGAGAGCTTATCAAAGACTTTCAATGATAGCAGCTCCTTTATATCGACTCAAGATTGATCTTTGGGATTGGGGATTACATTGGCAGTTTATAGTACAAATTGATCATCAAAAGCTAACAGTTCTGGATTAAGTACTCGACGACCGTCTAGAACGCTGATAGAGACGTCTGAGGCCGTTCATTTTTTTAAAAGTATATAAAAAGGGAAATCGCAACGTTGTTGGGGATTTATTTTTCATGTTAAGCTTCGAAATCTGCTATGAGACGGTAGGTAGTGATTTTTTTTTTTAACTAGTGGAATAACGCTGGTTTGTTGGGCATAAGATGAACAGTGTGGAAACAGTTTTACAACTGGAGAATTTGGTGCAAACAAGGAACTGATAAAAGATGTTCCGGTGGTCATGAATACCTCACTAGTGGGGCAATACCGAGTATCACCAAAGAGAAATTCAGAAATTCGCTCTTATGCGAGCGATTTGTTGCTCCAGCGGGGGTCTTATATTACAAAACCAGGATCGTTCTCTGCTTGACATTTTGTACAAAGGGATAAGATGAATTTCAAGGAGGATCTTATCTTAGTTCGGATAAATTGATACCCACGATTCTAGTGGCCGCAATTATCGCGTCATGTCATTATCTATCGCAGATATTGCGTAGTTTGTAATCAGGCTGCACGATAAGCTTATTCCTTAAACTAATTAAATATTTGATACGTCATTATCAGTTTTAAATGAATAACATGGTTGCATCATATATCGATGTCTATTTTGTGAAATTTATCCATAATTATATGGCTTATATTATTTTAATATTTTCATAACTTTCTACTTCCAATACTAATTACTATTCAAGTATTACAGTCTTTTCCCAAACAATAAATTGATGTGGTTCTCACAATACTACACTTCATAATCAGGATTCTGATTATTAAAGATGACTGCAATTTAATTATGTCTTCTTTACGTTTTTTTTTTCGTACTAATGGCCTTATTTAGAGCATTATTTCCCAAATTGTATGTCAAAATTATTCAATCGTCTAATAATTCCCATCACCAAGTATTTTTCGCCAAATTATAGTGCAGGTAACGGGTTTGAAACATCACAATTATTCCTAAAAGTCATTTCGTATGACCACACTAACCATGTGTTGCAAAAAACTTTCACTGAGCTTGAAGAATTAACTATAAAGACAGTTGGGATTCTGAGCAGGCATTGGAACAGCAAACGGAATTCTTAGGATTATAAATGTCCCATATAGCCTCAACAATATCTGACGGAAATATTACAGTTGATTTATCGGGAGACTTTTTTTAGTCATGTGAAGGGTAAAGTAGGCTGTGGGAGCAATCTTTTACAATTTTAGTCGAATAGGATCCCATTTTAAAATCAGAGATGTGGTACCCAATATGCGTATGAATTATCAAACCGTAAAACGAATATGATTCCATTTTAAAATCAGAGATGTGGTAACCTATATGCGTATGAATTATCAAACCGTAAAACGATATTAGATCCTAATTTGAACCCAAATTGCAGATTGAGGTTATTAACATTCCAAATAAGAAAGAGGAGAGATTAAAGTAACCTCAATAAGGGAAATGTTATATACTAAACTTCACAATAGAGAC
The DNA here is from genome assembly GCA_030522725.1 of Ichneumoninae sp. B BG-2022a. NCBI lineage: Eukaryota > Metazoa > Arthropoda > Insecta > Hymenoptera > Ichneumonidae > Ichneumoninae sp. B BG-2022a. The sequence goes on from JAPYZD010002620.1 coordinate 10,322, forward strand.
TAAAGACGCACTGCCACGATCCGTCATACCTAGAATTATTCCTTGAATTAAACAAGAAATAATTGACAAAATCGTACAAGAAATACTAAATTCGGACACAATTGACCAAAGTTACTCAGTATGGAGTAGCGCAACAGTTTCAGTACGGAGAAAAAAATGAAGATTTGAGGGTATGGTTAGATAATTAACCACTGACTGAAATTGCGGAGCGCAATAATGTCTTTCTAATACCGCAAATTGATACTTTAGTCTTCAGACTTGGGACGGCAAAGTACTTTATAGATGTGTTTACAGACTACCATAAAGTACAAGTTAATTGTACTTATACTAAGGAGAAAACTGCGTTTATAATTACTAATGGATTATGTCATTGTAAAGTTCTACCTTGTTTTGACAAGCGTCCCTCCGTTCTTCCAAAGGTTGACGAAAACCGTCTTAAAGGATTTATTGTGGGAAAACATTTACTTCGTTTGGACGATAAAATAATATATAGAACCGATTGAAATTATCATTAGACTCTATATTATCCTCGCTTCCTGCACTCAGCCCCACTCAAGGCAATGCTACTGCCAGTCCTAGAGCCTTGACTTTTGCCCGCTGCTGGCTTTTCAGGTCGCACGAATGAGTATTTTCCCCTAATTCACTTGATGTGTGGTCGGCCCTTCACTGGAAGTAAGGCTGGACATTTCCCAGTGAAATTTTTGGGGCGTTTGCACCAGAAGCAAATTATTCAAAAGTAAAGTTTGCAGAACGATTAGAGCCTCTTCTGGTATAATTTCCTTCGTTATTATCTCTAGATGTCATACCAGCAAACTCATCAGAGACATACTCTTATAATGATTCCTACAAATATAGTTACTTAAATGCTTTTACAAGAGCCTGATATATCCTATTGACGCCTGCATGTTGTTTGATCCTATAAAAATGATGATCGGTCCTTAGTGCTTTAGGGACATACGATTTTCCCATGATTGATTTCACTAGTTTACCCTCTTTGTGTTTCAAGGGTTGTAGACTCTCATCTTTATGTTCTTTAGTTTGAGCTTCTAAAAATTCCTGTGGGGCAGGAAATGGCCAATAAATCTAATCATAATCTTTTGCTTATATCTTGTATTCTTTTTATGTTCTACAGTCCTTATACCAGTCGGAGGTTCGAATCTCTCTTGTCGTTTTTTGAAAAACCGATGGCCTGATATACCTATATTCCGTAAGTATATAGTCCTCATCTTTGACAGGTAAATTTCGTGAAAAATAACTGACATGTTTTTGATTTTCTCCACAACACACAGCTTTAGATCAAAAGGGATAGTAAACTTTGAAGTTTTGCGAATATCTAACACAAAAGTACTCAATATAAAGTATCAGACACAATTATCAAAAACTACATGTGCCGAATCTATAAGCTGGCGGTTCGAATCTCAGGTGAACATATAAATTGAGATGTATTGTTGTTCAATTATATTTATCATGGTTTTATATAATAACTTATTGAAACTCTAACTTACGCAAGTTCAGTTGCTAGTTCATATACATCAGTGATCCAATAGAGTATTAAGACTCAAGTTTGAGTCCCACTTATTGCAAATGGTCTGAAAACTGCAAGTAATATGAATCAACAATAGAGTTGAGAAAGAACAGAAAAAAAGCATTGAAGGAAGTTAAAATAGCAATAATTTCGAAAACTAATGCAAGTGAGCTACTGTATAGGAGCACTGATGTTAGAGTAGAGCACGATAGTAGAATGCAAAGATAAGGGTGTGTTAGTATGGTGCCTCATGCGTTAGAGTGAGTTTCGTAAGGTTGAGGCATCAAGATAAGGCGATTGAAAAAAAATAATGGATCAGTTGGAATATGAGTACTGAGAATAAAAACTAAAACAAAGTTAAGTTTATAAAAGGGGATTAGAAAAGGTTAGTTATGTATCATGAAGAAGTATGTGGAAAAACGGAGTAAAAGCTTTTTCTCGGTGGAAAATGAAGACAATAAAAAAAATGTTTTTTCTTAATTATTAAGGCACGACATAGCGCGCAGCAGCGCATGAACATGGTCCTAATTTTGACAGTTAAGGACCTTTCAAAGCCCCGTTTATCTGTTTGTGTTAGCAAAGTTGATCCTTTAAAGAAAAAGCGGACCTTGTTAAAAAACTCTAAGAGATAATTGAGAACCGAATTTATTATATAACATCAATTCAATTTTTGCGGTATAATAAACGTCGCTTTGACCTATAATAAAAACAAAATCGAGCTGAACAAACATATTGCACAATAAATGACAAGTCTTGAATGCAGTTTCTTAAAAGGAATCAAAAAAGCTGGAGTGTCAAAGATGCTGAAGCCAGATTGAGGTTGCCAAATAAGTTTTGATGCTATATGGGATATTCCTGTCCCTAAAAATACCGATTCTATCCTGATACCTGCTTAAAACCCCCAACTGGGTTTGAGGTAAATTTTTGGAGCCTAGTTAAAGTTTTTCGCACCACGAGGTGTGGGTCATAAAAAAAATAATTGTGATATTTTAAGTCCATTTATTGCACAAAAATTGTGTGGTGATGGAAATTATATGACTTGATTGAATATTTTTGATATATAATTCGGAAAACAATGCTCTAAATAAGGTCATTAATCCGACAAATAACCCTTAAGGTAAATTGTAAGCATCTTAAGTGATCAGGATGGTAATTATAGAAAATGGTATTGTAAGGATTACATTTAATAATTGTTTGGTAAAAGACTGAAATACTTGAATGAGGATTAGTATTGGTAGTAAATAATTATTGAAGTAAATATAAATATAATATAAAATTAATAAAAGCCAAATAATTATGGATACATTTGATATTAATATACATCGATATATATTGCAATCATCTTTACATTAAAAACTGATAATGACATAACAAACATTTAATATACTTAAGGAATAAGCTTATCGATAAGAGATGGAATGTGAGAGAAATTAAAAAGTATGTAAAAGATTTAAATAAAATTCTTTTAAAGTCAAATACTTGGAAAATAGTTTAAATTCTTGATAACTATAGGGTAAAACTAAAAGACTTTGTTGTTTAAAATCCAAATTCTTTGGATATAAATCATTTGATATCTCTATTGTTGATATTAAATCTGATGTTGCCTTTTGGAAAGAATCAAAGATAAGAAGAAAATCTAATATAATGCATATAAATTTAACAATCACTATTTCAACTTTTATCCTTTAGAATTCCCGAAGGATAATGCAAGTTACTTTGAGATTAATGGTGAATTTATATTATTTTAATTGTTAAAGATACTCATAAGAAATTACTTAAGATTGTTTTGATAACAATATTTGCCGAATTAATATTTAAAAGTGAAGCGAGAATTAAAATCTAGTGCAATATTTTTATTAAGTCCAAGTTTAAAAGATGTTTCTCTTGAGCCTCTTTTCTTTTGATAGATGGCTTATAGTTATTCAAAAAGTATATTTTATGATACTTTGACACTTTGACGTTCTGAAATAATTGATTTGTCTAATAATTTGGTTCGATCTTTATTTATTTAATTTATTGGATTGATTCTGAGTTTGATCAATTTTTGACATTGACCGAAATTAGTTCTTGATTATTTAGTTTTAAATCATATAATAAAAGCTACAAAGTCGATATTCATATTCAATTTAGTCCAAGATAAAACCTAGTTAAAAATACTTATTTTTTATTTATATTTCTTAAATTGAAATTTCATTTTCCAATTGGGGACCGGGACATGAAAACACACATGTTTCACAAAACAGATACATGCGCATGAATTACACCTAAGTATGCACTTATAAAATATACCTGCGTATGTACGAACAATGTCATTTCACGAAAATAAACAGATCTATTATATCGAAGCACACTGCTGCCTATAAAATTGATTGGTTAGACTATAGACTATAGCTTTTTAATCTATTTACTAGACAGTTCCCAATTGGAAAATTGAACTTCATTTTAAGAAATATTAAACTTCATTTTAAGAAATATGAATAAAAAAATAAGTACTTTTAACTAGGTTTTTTCTTGGAGTAAATTGAATATGAATATCGACCTTGTAGCTTTTAATATATAATTTAAAATTAAATAATCAAGTAACTAATTTTGGTCAATGTCAAATTTGGATTTTATTCTTATAATTAATCTAAAAAATAATCACTCATAGCGCTCATCAATTAATTTTATTTTACATTTTTAGCTACTCTCTATACATACTCAATAATTTTAATATCATTTCCGCAATCACGTAAGCGATTTTGAATAATTATAACTTTAATTATAGTGTTTTTATAAAACATTTTTGAACATCTCGTTAGAGATAATCACAATCAAATTAGTTTTGATAATTATCAGAAAAAGACTTGAGCTAAATACAATCTTATTATTATACCAATTCCATATTTCATACAAGAATTATAGGGCATTTCATTGAGCTAATAAGTCTATATATAAAAGCTAGGAATCCTAATAATTTCATCTAATTTTAAATCTATGCCCTATGTTCAACTCTTATACCGTAATTTTAACTTTTGCTCCACATAATTATTTTTTCTTTAAGTTATTATTCATGTGATCAATCAAAACACTTGAACAAACTTAGTAAGTTCAACTCGGGTGAGTTTTACTTGTAAAACTGTTAAAGATGAGTGAACAATGAGAGTTTATTTAACATGAATAAATAAACTATTTGCACAATCGGATTTACATATATACAATAATAAATTAAAACTTTACTGTCATAATTATTCTATTCTTCAATTTGGTTCTATTTCAAATTCATTAACTTGGAGATAATTCGGAGTCACTCGAATCAGTTATAATAATTTTGGGTTATATTTCTGCTTCTTCGGCATTATTTAGTTCTGTTTTTTATTAAAATTTCCAACAAGGTATTGATTCACTTGTACTTATGAGTGAATATTTACCTTTTTGCCCAAAAGTTTATTATTTGCAACTTTTGATATTTCATATTTAGGAAATGTCTCTAAAGTCTTCATTGC
>JAPYZD010002621.1:0-20275 GCA_030522725.1 Ichneumoninae sp. B BG-2022a
AGGAAATTTGAAAATGTGGGAGTTCCGCCTACCGTTTCCCGGTCCCTTCCTTCCTCCCCCCCCCCCCCTCCCACTGCTGGCGTTCCGTGCCCCCGCGTTCGACTCACCCTTTTCGATTGCCACCATTTTCCTACGCGAGTGTCGTAGAATACAGTAACGAATCGGGGAGCCCGAGATAGAAACGGAAGGGAAGCTGCTATTGGTAACTCGTTCGAGAATCCGGCTATGGGATTCGAGTAACGCCGCGCTTCGACACGCTACGACCAATATTGTAGGATATTACGAATTTGCTATTTTCCGCGCACCTCCCGAGCCGAATTGAAACTGGATTGTTAATTACTCGCGGTAATTATCGCCTCGCCCTGTCGCTATCCGCATAGCTATTTCGATTCACCCCGCGTTGTTCTGTGCATAGATCGAAATCGCTTTTCGACACTCTACGGCCATTATTAGGAATTATACAAAAGCACGATTATCGAGGAAGCCTAAAGAAAGCTCAAAATTTCATCGACCAAAGTAGTCATCGGCCGTTGATGCTAATACGTTAAATTGGTTCCATTCATTCGTTTTCCAGGATTGCGGAATATGTGGTTCGAGCCATTGGTTGGAATCCTTGGGTGTTTACGCAAAACTTTCTGAAATTGCATAATCAATCATTTTGTTGAGAAGTCCAACAAACCCAACGAATGTGGTTTTTCAGTTCTAGCCCTTAGATTCCCTTTACCCTTGAATCGATTTATCTCCCACACGAGTATTCCACAGTACCACACTGACCGCGGGACCAACGAATTAACTGGATCAACCCCAGCGAGAATTTACAAATTGCCACCAAGATTTCCCTTCCACCCAGAGTCTCTTGTGAATGATCACAGCGAACCGCATCGTCACGATGTTGCGATCCAACTCGTCCGTTCGAATCGAGTCAAATCGAACAGAAACCGCAACGACGTGGCCGCCTGTGTCCAACCATACTCTGCTATACCAGGCTAAACTATAGTAGTCCATGTCGCGTAGATACGCGTCGCCAAAGACCCGAAGCGCGGTAACGTTCTCGACCGAATTGAATTCGTCGACGACCATCCCACACCCCATTGACCCCTTCCACATAGGGCAGGGGGATGGAGGTGGTGGATGGATGGTGGCGGAGGGCTGGTCGACGTCGGCTAGGATGCAGGACCGGGACGAGGACCGAGGGCTTGTGGGGCGAAGGGGGTTTGGGGTACTCGAGGGTTGGGTGCTCTCCACTGGCTCCTGGTCATATCCTGGTGCTCCGGGTACACTGATGATGCTGGTACGCCCGTGAGGACCCGGCCAATTGGAATGCAGAATCATACCGGAAATACCGAGTAATGCACCAATCAGAGTCTGGGAATAGTTAGGGGCCTCGGATGATTAGGAATGCACGCAATAACCTCTGATTAATGTGATCGGTGTGTAGCTGGCTGTGCTGTATTCTGTTCTCCGCCGCTCCTACTACTGGTTACTATATATTGCCGTTGTGTGTACCGTCCGACCGGTACAGCCACCTCCCATCCTGTTCACCCTTCGGTCCCAGGCTTCGGTCTGCCCGGTTCCCACTTCGCTCCGTCCTTTGGCTTATGCGAGCCCACATCCGCCCGGTCCTTTCCTTCTCTGTTCATCGTGTTCTATCTTGTCCACTCGCATCCTTCTCCCGGATGACCAACACCGGCTTCACTCGCCACCCTGCGTGTTCTGAGTCTCATCCGATAGCTTCGCTATGCCAAATACAAGCATAGCTCGTAGCGAGAGACACGGAGCTGATGACCAAAAGGGAGTTGGACAGAGTTGGCGGTGGAGAACTTCGGTTTACGTTGTGCCGAATGGATGCTCCCTGATCTAACACTGTGTACTCTGCCACAAGGTATCCCTTCAGGCTATGGGATTTGCCTAAGCTGGCAGATTTTCACCGAGTCCTGGTATCCTTTAGTCTTCTGAAACCTACCGAATATGGCTTATTCCCAAGCCTCGGGAGGCTCTCCGGCGTCTTCAGGCTCGAGTTCGCAATTGAGATCAGGCTCGCCCTCGCAGTTGGGACCAGATTCAAGTTCTGGTCTGTTAGTCCTCATGATTCGCAATGCAGTCACTTTTGGCCTGTTACCGGTCCCCTAAAACGCTGCACTGACTGCACTCGGTAAGCAACATCCTCGTAGGCGTTTCGACGTCAGCGTACCTGGGGCTGCTTGATGTGCGTGTCTGTCCCTTTCGCGCTTCCCGCTTGTACAGTGATGGAACGAAGGGATTCAAGGTACATCGAGGAAAGGGGGGGATGGAGGTGGTCCCACGCCACGGTGCAGTGCACCAACCAAGCCCTCCCAGTAGCAGTATGCATTTACATAAATACATAACGCGAACGCATACAATGTTAGCGCTATGCTGTCAATTCTACCCTTGCGGCGAGGCAATTCTGAGTTATGCCAGGACGCCATGCCCTATGGCGCTACCTCGTTTCTCCGCTTCCACCTTCGCTGCCTGTTCCGCGGCGGCTCTCTCGTCCTCTTCCATATCCTCTCCGCACACTCCTCCCCGACACGAACCTCCCGAGCCTCCGTTCACCCTTCGTTGCCGATGGGCCCTCTCGGAGCTTCTATGCCTATCTCGCTCCGGCCTTCCCGGTTGGTCCGAGCCCCGCGTTTCACTCTTGCGGCCGTACGTGTCGCCCGCTCGCGACTACCCTTCGTAAACCATCACCAATACCAACCCTTTGGACATCATATAAGTACGTGAGCGACTCGCCGCCACACGACTGTATCGTGACGCTACACGCGTGCACGACCGATTGTATAATGCAACCCTCCTCGTTACACGGGTATATATCACCGAGCATTGTCTGAATAACTTCTCGAGAGAGACGCAAAGCGTGGGCAGGACGACCGAGAGAGACAACGTGGATGCAACGGGGGGCGTTGGGTCGGAGGAATTTCATAGCTGCAGAGTTTTTATTTTGGATATCGTATGCTGTTGTATTTTGAAGGGTAATCTGAGGGTCTGATTAATTAATTTATGCTTAGTGTTGGATCGGTGGTAAATAATTCGAAATACGATGGAAAATCGAGGCCTAAAATTAAGCACGTGGAAAAAGTTCAGGAAATTGGCGGCTACAGATGGATTGGTGCTCAGCACATATTCTTATGGATGATTTTCTTTTTCCGAAGTCAATAGTTCTAGGAATACGAGTAGTTGAGACTTTCCATGAATCCAATTAGAGCCAATTAGGAGGACTGTTTTAGGCATCCGTAACCGTAATCAATTTTGGGAGAACTTAAGTTTTTTCAGTTTTTAACTGAGTATAAGGAAACGTAGATTTTTTTGTATAGATTTTTGAGCATCGTGCGTGAATCGCAGAAACGCGAAGGACGGCTCACACTCGAGGGAGTGGACTCGCATACGTGCATAAAGCAGCCACCCTCGCTTCGAGCCATCGCATTTCTCCCCTTTCGCGCTTGATTCCACAACCCCCGCATTACAATGTAAAACTGGAAGAGGATACCCAGGTAGTATAAAAAAAGTATCGTAAATATTCGATTCGAAACACTGTCCATGGTCGAAGGTACGTGTACCAAAAAAAGTATTGCTCCAACTTTCGAACATTTTTTTGGCCAACGACCATTCGTTTCTTTTTTCCCCCCTCTTTTTTCAAAATACTATCCACTTCCGTCGGGACTCCATTGCGACTACTCAGATATTCTATATCCAACTTTCTCGTTTTGTGCCTAACGCGGTGGCCCAATCGATAACATTAAAATGGTCGGGGAAAATTGAATTATTTCACGGGCAAGTTTCTCTCCGGCTGCATGCTCTCTCTCGGTGCTGCTGGCTATCTCTGCATTATAGATTTACATTCAGCAGCAGTAGCGACACAGTAGCGGCGGTAGGCTGAGAGGGGTGCACATACCCTGAGACCATAAATGTGTGCCTTTGACGAGCCATTAAGAATTGATTCCCTCAGGCGAGTCCGGCAAACCTACAACCGTTCCCACTTCGGCAACTGTCTTCCATCGACGCTGTAAATCCAATCGGGACTGCGATCGTGCGGATATTTAATCCTCGACTTCCGTCGGATCTCTACCTACTTGCGCACACCCCAAGCTTGGAGGTGCGCACGGTAATGATATCGGTGGAATAAATTAAATAACAAAATGAACACAAATGTTCGTTAGGCAATTTCGAATAGGATTTTTAATGAAACGACTTTATTCCCAAAAATCTTGACATACCGTTATCTTCAGTGGTTTAAGTACCCGATATTAAGGTCGTAAAGATAGATGACCTTTAAAACAATCACTTAAACCGTTTCCCGAACAGTATCGTCGCATGACCGAAGGTCAGCTCTAAATAAATGATGTTCGAGAACTGGGCGATTGATTGAACCAATGAAATAATAAAATGAATGTAAATCGTCGTCTGCGCGATTCCCTTAGCTCGGATTTGAACTGAAATATATGTTTCTGCCACTTTCTCCGAAATTTTCCCAAATTCTCTGACGTAGAGCTTAAATAATACGTCCGAAGGTCAAGTCTCAATAAATTATGGTCTTCGAGGACTCGACGATTGATAGAACCAATTAAATATTAATACGAATGTTAATCGTCGTCTGTTCGATTCCTTTAACTGGGATTTGAATTAAAATAAATGTTTCTGCCACTTTCTCGATGCCAACGGTTTAATTAGCGATCGAATTATGAAGACAGATGGGTTTTAATACAAATTTGTACAATTACATTGTTTTCCGAGGTTCCTATTTTGACCGAGGTTTTAAAAAATTTCGAGGTAGAGCTCGAATTACATTTCCAATGGTCAAATCCCGATAAATAATATTCGCCAATTTCACAAGGATCGATAGGGGAAATGGAAAAAAATCTAATGAACATAAATTTCTCTTCGTTCTCTTTCATTAGTACAGAAAAAAAATAAAAAAAACCAATATTTCTGCCACTTTGTCGACGCTCTTACCTTCGATGCCATTTCAATAAAACGACCAAATGAATTTTAATATAATTAGGTCCGGATGAACCGTTCCGCCGTGGTCCATATTTCGAATGACAGCTCAAATAATATCTCCGACGGTCAGGTATCAATAAATTATTTTCGTCAGTGTCGTCAGCCAACCGGTTTTAATATTTAACGGCATCGGGTCAGCACGAAATGGTTTCGTGATTGCAATATTTAAGGATAAACTGAAGTAACTTCTGGCGCGCGCAAGTGCGAGCATTGCATGTCCCTTGCGCAGCAAAACTCTTCAACTATTTACGAGCGGTGAGGCCTTGCGGTCCATTGGGAAATCTTAAAATATATTTTATTCCTTTCCGTCTGCCGCTGGCTGCTCGGCAACTGCTCGTGAATCGCTTTGCTCGCGGTAGTCGAGATATTGTATGCACAGATGGGCGAAAGATCGATGAATCTCGATCGATGCACGCCCACAGCGACGCGGTATACCTCAATCTTTGGCTGGAAAATTTATTCGATCATCGTCGACGCAACGGTAACATTTTCGACAAATGGGTACGAGTTACCTTTTTTTATTCGCTGAAAAAAAAAGATTCTCCAGAAACTTCCCAGACCCGTATAATATATCCATGAAGGATAAATATAAAACATGGAATATTTTTCATGCATTGGACTGTCCTATCGAATATCTCGAATGCTTCATATATTTATACACAAGACGCCGCGGGATATATTAGACGAATGTAATACGGTAGAATGTATTTGTGCGCCGGTTTTACATGTACGCTAATTTTTTTTTCAGCTTGCCTCACGTAGCTTGCGTGGCAGCAGAGCCTGTTTTGTTCGCTGAGAACATGAATGATTTATCAGACTGTTCTCTTTATTATTGTATTTTTTTTCCTTTCCTCTACGTAAATTTTTTAACCCACATAGAACGTTTCGTATGTAAAGATGAACAGGTGTGGCTTCTGTTGAATAAAAATATTTTGAAGCACAAAAACGCTTCTGTGCCAAATTTTAATTAAAAAAATTGAGTCGAGAAAAAAAAATGCATTTAGAAAAAGACGTGAATCGATTTTGCATATTGTAATATAAGTCACTAGGAGGTTGTCGTGGTGCGGGCATTTTGCGGCCTCCCTATATAAGTTATACGTGAAATCGAATTTACATTTATCAAAATTTACAAAGAAATAAACATTTACATTTACGTTGAAAAAACAAACAAATATATTTCCAAAATATGTATAAGATTTACAAATACTATAAAAGAAGGAAATAAATCTATAGACATTATCGAAATTCGCGTTTGAGCTCATTTCTCTGTGTTAAAGGGAACGCGAAAGGAGAATAAAAATTTAAAAAAAAAACCGGTGAATATCCCCTCCCCCCACGCTGCAGACACTCGCGGCTTGTGAAGGGGTTAAAAGCTTCGGGATCATCGAAAAACTGGTAGTCCGCATCGATAATAATCCGTTACTACGCGCGATTCCGTTTCACCGGAGCTCCCCCCTCCCCCCTACCGCCGTTACACTTTTCTCGTTCCGGATCGCGAACGAGAAAATGAAAAAGAGAACAAAACGTGTGGCGTACGCGCGAACGAGCCAACGAACGAAGAATCGAACAGCGAAACGGACGAAGTAAAAAAATGTGAAAAAAAATTAAAAAAAAAAGGAACGTGACAAAAAAAAATGGAAAAAGATGCGTTAGCGGAGGTATAGCGGAAGCGAGACGGGGAGCACACTGCCAGGTGGCTAAAACCCGCCCTCGCTGTATATTCACAGACAGCAGTGGCCGAGTAGGCAGTGGCATTTTGTAAATTAAATTTTAAATATTAAAAATACGTGGAACTGGTGGCGAGCGAGAGGGCCGTGGGGAGGAGGAGGGGGAAGCAGCAAGAACAAGCTTTTCCAAGCCTCGTGCACAGTGCGCACCATCAAGAGCAGCAAAAAGGGAGAAAACAGGGATAGAAAAAAGAGAAGAGCGAAAACGGGGTGTATGGGGAAAACTCACGATGCAACCCGCCCGGTACCGGAAGCAGCCGTCTCACTTACTCATTCGTCAATAATAATTTTATTCGAGGGTGAAAAAATTGAAATTTTGTTTAGTTTTTTTTTATTCCTCTCCCTTCCGTGTCGACTCTTGGTTAGTCCTTTCTGTTCCGTTCGTTTTCTATTTCACCCTCAACCACGTTGCCCTTTCCCTGCACGTTTTTCTTACCTTTTTCGGGTCCTTCTACTTTACGTTTCTTCATTTTTTGTGCCGCTCGCGATCGTGTGCTTATCTACCAGCGGGACACACCGCCGCGCATAAAACGGACCCCCTTGCACACTGTAGAGAGCTTTTGATCGCCACCATCTATCTCGAGCGTTTTTAAAAACTTTTTCTATCGTGATATATGGTCTACATTCTCCCTCTTGATCCCAAAACATCATACCACCTCCCCCCTACACCGCTGGTATGAAATATGAAAATTGCAATAAAGCAACGACCTCCACCCAATGTTATTGCTGGATTCCCGTTTTCGCAGGTTGCTACGAATGCATGAGAAAAGGGCTTTACCTAATTTTTTTGTGTGAATTTTGAAGAATATAAAAAATTTATTTTTTTCACCAATTTTCATGTATTTTATCTCGCTGATGGACACTTGTAGATTACACTCATAGAATGCTCGATCGAATGCATGAGCATTTAAAAACATTATACACCCTTCCTTAAAACGCCTTTAGACATCAGATTCGCACCAGCCGTACTCTTGTTACCAAAAAAAAAAAAAAAAAAAACACCCCCTCTAAAAGTAATTATTACTCTCGCAAAACTCATTGCCCAAAAACTCCACCGACGTCCCGGAACTGCGGAAGAGTTGCCTATCAGATTGAATAATAAAAGATGGGAAGTTGTCTCCGTCTTACACTTTCGTGTTTAATTTTATACACATACGCGTGAAACTCAAAGGGGTTTGAGAAGTTGGTGGAAGGTTCGGTCGCGGGGATGGATGGCCCCAGCGTACCTTGGCGCGTTGCGCTTCGCGTGTATACCAACATAATGCAGGGGTAAGTTACGACGCGCCATGTAACTTTGGCACTTTGGACAATGGGGGCTGGAGGCGCATGTCGTTTCGGTGCGCCTCGCGATTCTCCTCTTCGTTTACCTATACTCTTCCTTCTCTTGCCGGTTTCACATAAATACCTCACGCGTTCTCACTCACTGTTCGCTCCTTCCACCCTACACCTCCCGAGCGCAATGGGAGAGTCGAGCAAAGGGTGTTGCACCGAGGCACAATCACGCACTAAATACCTAACGAAATATATTGCGAAAACAACGCCACTTCTTGGAAATTCTCACTACGCCGCACATGCAAAGTCTGCGAGGCAAAATAATACGACAGAAATTGTCAATAAATAATTACAACAGATCGTTCATTCTATACATCTTGAGTGTTCCATTTTAGACGAATTAAGAACAACGATCGAAACATATTCTGGCCCCAAAACCAAGCAAACTCCCTTTTCAGAAATGCTATATTGTAGGGTAGAGCGGGGCAAAATGGGGCAACGGGGCACAACGGGGTTTTTGGCAAAACGTAATTTTCCAATAATTTTTAGATACCCGAATTCGCCCTATCGGATACATCAGGCTTTTCTGCCCAGTTTTGCCAGATCCAAAAATGATAGGAAAATTTAGCTTTGTCCAAAAACCCCGTTTCGCCCCGTTGCCCCATTTTGACCCGCACTCCCCTATATAGTTTTCAAGTTACGAAAAAATAAAGATTAAACGATGAGGTCGCCCGAATAATCGTGCGCGCCATCTGTCGATTAACCCCTTCGACCGAAAGCTACATTTGCTTGTAACTTGATAAGGACGGACCGTGGATAAATTTACTAAAGGGAGAGTTTGTTCAGTTTTTAACGCCGAATACGAACCGTCGATCTTGATTACGGTTTTGTGACACCTTCCGTATCTAACCTCTCTGTAAATTGAGACCATCGACAGAATCCAACACGTAAGAAACAAAGCAGTGGTGCACCACAGCTAACGGTATTCGATAGTCGATAACGATCGAATACCTTTAGAGATACATATGACTCCCATCGAAGGGCGACAGGAGAAAGCGTGCAGAGAGCAGCACAGAACAGACATAGAAAGGAGAAAATGGACAAAAGCGAAGAGAGGCCGTGGTGTTAGGATGGATGGTGTACGTTGTACGGTTAGGTAATACTCCCTTTATCCAATACAATTGTACGACTAAATAGCAATGGTCGGCTCAGTATGGTGTTGGATTAGAATTACGTAGCTCGTTTGAAGCGTACCAAACCCGCTTTTGCCCGACTAACTCGCTACTCGGAGCAGAGAACCGAGTTACAGCAGCAACGCCTAACGGGCAAGGCTATGGCGAAGCTCGGGGGTCGCTCGAATTACCTGGCCCCCGAAAACCAGCCCATCGCCTCAATCCCCTTTCTCATGTAGAATCGAAAGCTTACTCGGTCTCGCCGTCCTCTCTGGCTCTCCCCTCCCTCTCGCTCACCCTCCACCATCACGCGTACACTCCACCGCGTCCTGACAGGGTGACGGGTCAATCGATTTCGCGAATCTGATTCGCGATACGTGTTCTGTGCACTTGCTTGTTGGTTTCTCTACATCTCTGTCTTTATTCCACTATAGAGACGGAGAACACAACCCTCTAACCAACCATTCCGCACTCACGAATCCTGTGTGCAGCCTGGTAACAGGTGTACCAGACCCAAAGTATCAGGAACCCTATTTGTTCGAGTACTTTGACAATTGGAAACGCAACAAGACAAAAGGCTACGGTCATCTGATGTGGTTAAGTTCAACGCGTTTAATCATTTGGTAATGGATTTTGGGCAATGTTGCGGATTAATTGTGGCCGGTGCAAAAGACATGCGTCTCAATAAGGGATATTAGTACAGTCATATGCATGTCTCCTATATCGGTCGTTAAAGAATTTGAATAAACCAAACGAATCATAAGAATGAACGCTAGAATGACAGGTTCTTTGGCATCCACTTTCAAGTTAGCAGGTTTATCATCAAGCTTGGATTTAAAAAAAATTAAGTATTATTAAAATTATAGTACACCTTTGATTTTCCAATCTTCACGATATAGGAACGGATTTTTCGGAGGGTCATAGTTAATGACACTTTTTTCCAAAACACTAGCCGCACAAGATTAAGTTGGCGTGCGGTGTTGTCATCCAGCGTATCGTCTCTACGCACAGAGTAACGGGATTTACAACCCCGGAGATTAAACGCGAATCGCGGTACCAGCGGTACAACACTGTAACTTTTGCTCAAATCTGCCGATCGTAAATGCTTCTGACTAGTTCTCTTATATCCTCTGTCGTGCCTCTTTTACCCCTGTTCACTTTCGCTCACTTCCTCGTTCTCTCATTCCGCCCCGTGACCACCCTGTCGGCCAGGGAGTCCCCATCCCCGTGGAATCAATTGCGGTCGTCATGACTACGGTAATGGAGATCCAGCAGGAGCGAGGGCGACCCTCCGGTATGCGGGAGGGTTGGACAGAGTGTGTGCGTGGACTATATGCCTTTTCTACGGGAGGTTGACCAGAGCGTGCGTGAGTGAGTGCGTGTGAGTAAAGTAGCTCACTACGAGGATACGTTCGTACGTCAGGCTAGGGAATCAAAGAGCGACGAAGTGGTAACAGCGTACCGAGGGACTACGGGGGAAACAGTATACCATGACCATACATATATATAAATATATCTGTATGCATGTAAATTATTTTACGAGGACTATATAGCATGCAGAATACTGAGGGTTCCTCCCGCGACCTCCAACGTCGTAACCGTAATAACAGGCAAAATTTGCATCATGTATGTGCATATCCCTTTTCGATATACCGCATAGAGTTAGTAGCGAAAATTATCTGGAAATCGTTACAACCCGCCATCAAAATCCAACTAATTTTAATCTTACTTCTGTTGTGTCTTACGAAAAGCAAAGCGCATCGATCGAAAAAAAATGGTAAAATTGCCTGATTAAAATTAACGCGGTACGGCGTACGCCGTAAGTCGTAAGTATATGTTGTAATGTAGTGGGAGGTTTGGACGTCGAATCGTGGAGCGTAACGTACAACGTACGCTCTCCGATTGGAATATTGGAAAGGGTGACTCGGGTCACGCGATCATAACGCACTAGCCCAGGATACCGTAACGCTATCAACCCTTTTCTGTGAAATCAAATTCGAGCGGGTGCAACCTGCACTATTCCGCACCCCTCTATCTCACTCTCCCGTGTTTACTACCGACTTTCTTCCCCTATTCTTGTCTCGCTCTTTCAACACTTCTCATCTCGCTCACACATACCCCGGTCTTCCGACTCAGCCCGATCGTAATTTCGTTCTAATGCACAGGGTGTACGTTCAATTACATAATGGTTTTATGTTCATCCCATTTATAATTGTTTCCGTATCGCTTTCATTATCCATCAAGATTGCGCTGTTTTAGTTAGTTATAGCATTTTCCCCCATTCTATCGTATCTATGCATATGATAAATAGTACTCAAACATGAAAAAATTGCTGCTAAAAAATTCGCATAGTTTTAATCATTCTTGTCTTTGAATTTCTGTTCCAGGTGAGTAAAAGAGCTTTCTCATGAGTATATCACGGCTGAAGGATTATTTGGCAGGCACTGTAAGTTTTTATTTGATCGATTCTATCTGCCCTGTAAATTTGAATGACACATTTCCGATATGACGTACCTCATGGTCGAAAAATTAGGTTTTCAAACCGGAAGTACATTTCTGTTCAATAAATGAGTTTTTTTTTGCACATGAAGATGCGGAACAGCGTTGTTGTAAACTAACAAACAACTTTCCAAAAAATATATAAGATATACGGTATGTCCGAGTAATTGTGGAAGGCTGTTGGAGCAAAATGCAGCAAAAAAAAATAGAGGGTGAGTAGAAACGAGGCATCTCGTTAAAAATGCCCTATCATTAGTCACCCAGTTGTGACGTTAATGTTTCGCACCATAGAACAGCCTGATGACGAATCCATAAATTACTTCACAAATTTAACCCTTTTGAATGGCGCGGGGCTTCGACCCTTTGACACATCAACTATCCTTAAACAGAGGCGGGATTTTTCCATAGAGTTCAGGCAAAACATTTATTTTATTTTTTATCTCGGTAATTAAAAATTCTACAATTCATTGTTCGCAACCGTATTCTGATAATGTAAAAAAATTGACAATTTGTTTATGTTCGGGCCTGGAGATTTTTTTACATGAGGTTTTTCGATCCAATTATTTAATACTGAAAACATTATTAAAATGTTTTTTTCCCTAAAATCGATGGTCTCTGCGCCCCCTTGAGACATACATTTTTTATTTCTACCATCTTCTGTTTCTGTCATGTTATATTAATGAGATAGTCACGTTTTGATCATTTTAACCCGCTTGTTGGTTATAAAATTGCAGTCTGTCGAGAAACGCTTCGCACAGCAATTTTCGAGTAGCCCGCGTAAGCGTCAAACTCCTCGCGAGTCAGTGTAAGTTTGTACAAGTTTGTATGCGTATGCGAGACATCCACGTGGATTATTCATCTGGCGAGAAACCCGCCAGTGGGTGCATACTACCCCAATTCTCATACATCCGCACGCTTTCGGACTCTATCCCATTTTCGTCCTCCCCTTGGCGTGCCGGGGAGTGAGACTCCTGGTGCCGAAAGGATTAAAACATCGGAGGGTTCCGGTAGTTCATGGACAGAACACGCGAGACCGGTGAAAAGAGAGTGGTTAGTAAAAGGAAAAAAAGACGAGTTAACGGACGAGAAAAAGAAGAAAACAATTATAAATTAATGCCAAAAATAGAATAACCGTAGAATAAATTAATGTTTGCAATAGTAATTAATTACAGTTTTTTTTGCTTTTATTTCTCAATTCAAGTAGCTTACTTGAATAAATTTGAATAATAGAATATTGGACGATACTTTGCGATAAAAAACCTCATTTTTGCAATAAGTTTTTCTGGTCTTTCACTTTTATAATCATTTTTTTAAAATAAACGTTGTTTTTATATCTTGTGAATTTCTTTACTCACTTAATGACTGCGACATTGCACTCTTCGCGCTCATCCTCGTCTCCGAGGATGAGCGAGTTTCCGTAGTGTCCGAGTCCGAGCCCCTGCGTCGCCGGAATAATAGATGGGCCGGCTACGCCGAGCGCGATACCCAGGAACCCCAGGTACAAACAATGTTTCTGAGCCGCTGAAAATCCCGCGGTGAATTTTTCATTTGGACTCCACCGCGTCCCCGCCTTCCCTCTCCGCTTTGCTCTCACTCTGCATCCCTCCTGTTTTTTTTTCGCGACGCCGTTGAAAATACTTTCGTGAACCTTTCGTGTCACCTACATGACGTAATCCTGCAGTGATATTGGAAATTCGCCAGTAACGACACCAAGGGACAGTTTCTTTTTTAAACCAGAATCCCCCGGTCTTAAGCTTACTATCGATTTTCTCGGATATTTTTGATGTTTATGAAATATAGATTAAAAAAAAGATGAAAATAAAAATAAATATAAAATGGGACAGATTAACATTGAACCCTTTACTTAATTAAATTTTTACATGAATTAGGCATGTACGATTGGTGACGAATTTTCATCGCTGTGAGGGGGTCAGAAAAATCTTTAAAAAATTGATAATATACTTCAAGAACAAAACATGTGACCTGAATTTTCTCAGATTTTTTCTACTCGAATCTCGAGGAATAATTCGAAGCTTTCTCGTGAGTAGCAATCGATAGCGGACGATGTGCGGATGAGTTCGTATGCAGGAAAGAGGAAAAGTACGACGGATGAACGACCAAGCGATATCCACCGAGCTACACCTCATCACCCTTTTCCGACTAACAATCACTGTTCCTCACATCTGCAAGCCCCCTCGCTGCGTCGCCTCTCAACTAAATTAGTCTAAGTAATTCATGCCCAAGTCTGCGGAGTCGGAGCGAAAGCCTGGGCTCCCACCGAACAATTCTCCATCCCCCGCTTCCTTGCAATATATATTACATGTACACACACGTCACTCAATGTAGGCAACAAAGTGCAAACGTCCACGGCACAGGATCGATTTTCGGGCGTAATAGGATCTTGGGATATAGCTTTGAAAATTTCCGACATAGGAGACATTGACTCAGCACGTGAAATATCAAACGAAGATACTTCTGTCGAATCAAATTTATAACCAGATTGATCAGATTTGGAAGAAAAAATTAATTTTAGTTGTCTCAATTTAACCGGCTTGAATTATCAATTTTGAAGATTGGAAAACGTATTATTCCTACTTTATTATCAATAAATTAGTACCCTGTTTGCATTATTAACATTACATTATCATCAATAATTATATATAAATTGACTCTTCAAACATTTTGTCATTGATATGACTATGCAAGAATCAAAGATATTTCGGACAAAAAAAAATATTGACTCCAGACAAATTTAAGCTTTTTTCTCCGAATCGCATGGTCGTAAATCCTGATCGTAACTTGACTGATACTTACCAGAGTCACTTTGTGGTATTTGTTTAATGCACTTGCTGCGACGCCAGAAGAGCGGTGGATACTGCAGCCAAGTGGCGAAAACTAACCGAGCTGGCCTACGGCTAGGACAATTCCAATATATATCAGTCAAGAGTCAAAGTTGCCGCTCGAGACAGCTTAGTGTTCGATCCTCTCCCGGGGATTCCCCGATCCTCCCAACGGCGGCGGCACGGTCTCCGAGCTGCACAGTTTCAAGGGTGGTTTTACGAGTTCTACTCACAAACCCCTGCGCCACTTTCCCTAACCCTCGTTCCGACGCTCCCCGACGTTGTTAGACGTGCAGCTCGTTCCCTGCTTAACGCTTTTGGCAATTACAACTGACGACCTAAGCCTCTACGAGGTCGTAACTCACTGTGACAATTTTTACCCTTTTTCCCCCATTATCCGCCTTAAATTTGAATCTCGCGCTGACAATAGTAAAAAAAATCACCTTGTTTGTTAAAGAACAACAGAAATTTTGTTCCATAAAAAAAATACATTTCCAAACTGCAACATGAAATACCGTACAATAGTGTGTTCGATAAATATAAATAAAAACCATAGGTCCCTCCGCGAGAAAGCAAAAAAAAATAGGGTCACGATGAAAAGAAAGATGGTCGAAACGCTGATTAATTAAACTTTCAATTTATGAGAATTTTGCATGAATCCTAGTACGGGTGAGATATCCGTCTCGGTCACTCTGGTAAATCAATTTTCGCCGAGGAATATATATTTCGCATTCGTAAATCAAATCTCCGAACTGGCATGTCGGAGGGGGGGGGGGGGCGGCCCGTACCCGCGGGAGGACGGTCTGATTAAAATTAACGCCGGCCCAATTAATAAAGGTCGGCACGCGAGAGCGGGTGTCCCGCTTCGGCTGTACGTTGGACTAATTCATTTCTTTTCTTTTTTTCTTTTTTTCTTCTTTTTTTTTAATCTACCAATCCCCTGCGCGTGCAACTCGTAACTCGCCACCTGGCCTTTGTGTACTGACCACGCGATGCCTCCCCGTGCCCTCACCCTTTCTCCTTTTTCCCATTCCCGTTCGTCGTTTCTCGTCTCGCTAACACTTTTCTCGCACGGGGAATCGCAGCTGTACGGAGCTCCAATCGGACCGGAAAAATCTGACGTTCGCAAACAGAAGACGTCACGCGAGAATTCACCAGACTGTCACATTCGAAACTTCGATTATTTTTTATCTCTCTTATACGCTGAACTTGAGGGGTCGGTTTTTCTCTACAAAAAAAAAAAAAAAAATGAAAAATAAAATCTTATCTACCTTTCGCCGCCAATTTTTATCTGATTCGCTAATTTTTTCAAGCAACCTTTGCCGTTTTGATTAGCGAAAGAGTAGCGTGTTTATATCGAGGACCAGTTGGACGAGGAATATATAACTCTCGGTACTCGCTAACCCGATGAGAAAACTAGATAAGATACGTATGTAGAGCATTATAGTGTCTACGGCGAAGGGGGCGCAAGGGGGGTCAGAGTGTTGGAGATATAACCGGGACACCCTTTCGCGTGCTCTATTAATCCGACTTTAGTTAATTATAATCAACGGTCCGCGAACGCGTGTGTGCCATCTCTGCTACTTGATTTACGGGGTGGAAATGGCGGCACTCTGATTTACAGGGATGGTCGATACTATCGCCTCCGCCCTACCCGCACTCGACCCGTATATTCGATGTTTCTCTGTTTCTCATACATCCGAGACCGAGACCACGCAAAATTATGCCAGCAACTCAAAATCCGACGAGAGATATATCCAAAACTTGGCGCTGTGGTTACGTCATTACGTTATTAAATCACAGTGTTATCCGTACGGCGAAATTCCAGGGGCTTCGAAAGTTTAATGAACGACCTTCGATCTTCATTTAATATTTCCGGCTATCTTTGACTCTGAATAATTGGGTCACCAGATAAAATTGGGCTTTGAATGTTAATACCGTGGCTCGCCGACTCCGCGGTAAGACCATCTCGAGGTTTGACCCAATTTCGTTTCGGAGCCCTCAACCCTTTTGGGAACAAGCATTTAAGAAAAAATTCATAAATTCTCCTTGTACAAAGTTTTTAATTATTTATCAAACTGTTCAATGCACACACTACTTTCGTGAGATTGCCGGGATAGCGCACATTGGGGCAAGATGGACTCATTTCACCTATCTTTGGCGGGACCAAAAGAAGTCACCCGAAAGGGAAAACACGGGTCCGTTTTGGCCCGTTTTCATCCTGTTTTACTTCGAAGGTTTACAACGGTAATTGAGGATGCGAAAGTCATGTTAAAACCGAAACAACCGAGGCAAAAGAAAATTGTCTTCTCCCGGAGAATTATCAACGCAGGAAAAGGGAATTTTGCGGTCTTAAAATGGCATTGATTGCAGTTGTGTGCACTGTATGCGGATATACCACATCTCACTTATATTGCATAAATATAAAATGATATGCTCAATTCATGAAATATTTATATTATAGTGAGAACTACCGCCGATAGTCCATCCAATATACCCCCGATTCAATCTATTATCCGTTAACGGCCCTATTCTATAATTCAACCGAGATATTTCAGTCGAACCGCCGATATGATGTAGCCTCTGATGAGCGGGGTTTAGCGGTGCGTGGCTCGGGGTGCCCTCCGGCCGCACCCAGAGCAGCTTTAGCCTCTTGTTTCTGCCTCTCCGTCGACGACCAGCTTTGCGAACCGTTCCGCGGCTTCGTGTTTTATGAGGGAAGAAAAGTGGCGCCGCAGGAAATAGATATTACCTACCCGGGCGGGGGTGCCTTAACTGTACTCCCCCCCCCCCCCCCCGTCGCTTCCTCGCAGTTTCTCGGTAGATCGCTGGGAATACGGCGAGCTCTAACTTGGTTGCGCACACTCGCGGAAGCCATCACGAAGCGACCCCTTTTTTCCTCACGGTGAGCAAGGGAGAGATACATGGGTGCGCCGATATCGATTCGAGATTGACCGAGGTCTCGAAAATTGTAAAATTGCTTGGATCACGGCCCATGTCGAAACCCGTCAGTTCGTTATTAGTCTTTTTTTTTAAACCTCCTGTTAGCCGGTAATTGTCTTCCTTTGGTACCTCAAGCCCGTTTCCCTCGCGGTCGAACCAACTGATGAATATAAATGGGGAGCACATCTGAATTTTTTTACGTCGATTTAATTTTTGATTGGTAATTTTTTAGGTGATGTAAAAACCGAAACGAGCTCAGTCGGTAGCAAAAACTGTAATCCGTTTCTAATGAAGGGCGTTGAACTTGTCTGAGAAAAACCGAGTCGTTGGATAATAAATTGACGAATTTCTGCTTGGCGTAGATGTTGCAGCATCATGCGGCGCGTGTCGGACATGTAAACCAAAATTTATCATCCCCAGACAAGAAAATAGCCTCCATTATAGTAAATTTTTCCCTCGGGCGTGTACAAGAGTCCGAACAACTCCCTCGCGTGAATGTATCTGTTGCGCGGCGTACCGACTCCTGATGTTTCATGTTACGCCTGCGATACTTAATTCTCCTCCGCTGTACAGCGACCGAAGACTCTGCCCGAGTAGAAAACCGTGTTATTAGATTAAAACACAACGGTGTTGAAAAATTAATTTTTTGCTGAAAAAAACCTCTGCGCTAATATGCCGCCGACAAGAAAACGGCTGTAATTAGGGTGGTCAAATTTTTCCCGGGGTACCAGCCGAACAAGTCCCAAGCTTCGTGTTAATTTTTCCCTTCAATTTTTATGTTTCCTTTTAATTTTTTTTGCTTTTCGTTTTTGCCTCTTTTTTTGAAGAGTTGCTCTAGCGCGCGCTGGACACAGCGAAGAGTAGGAAACGTTGTCGAAAGATTAGAACATGGCCGCGCCTGTGTTCAAAGTAATGCAGGAGGTTTCTGGGTGTAATATCTCACCATTAGGCATAATCATCCCTTACACATCCGCGGCGCTGGGCCGGCATCCGGCCGGAGTCGGAGGCCGTGCCTCTAATGCCTTATAATTTATAACAGCGTTCTCCACCCGGCTCCCTCCGCCGCGACTCTTCTCTCCCAACGACCCTCAACCCAACCCCGCGCGGCAACTCTCTCGGAAAATATATCAGAGTTAAAGTTAAAGGCCCGTTATACACTCCGGCCGGCCAAGGAACGAAACGCGCATTCAGCGAACGAGCCAAATTCATAAATATGGCGTCTAATATCCGTTTCCCCCGTATCCAACGTACGCGTTCTTTACTCCGCAAACTTCAGCGAAACATCAGAGGTAACTTCGACATTTTAATTTTATCGTCTGGAAATCGTCCAGTACAGTGAAACTTTAAACTTCGTTCATCATTCGTCATCCAGCTCGTGAGAGACCACATTTTAGCTCGGCAAAGCTTCCTACATCTTTCCATATTTATAAAATTTCTTCGGTAGCTCAGGAGAAGATCTATTTTTATCATCTAAAAAAATGTCTTTTATAATATTAATATCCCTAAATAAATCCTGAATAAAATGAAGTACCTAAAAGTACGCTTTACGGTCGAATTGCTCTCCAGTGCACCCCCTCCCTCCCTCCCTCCCGCCGTCCACATTTTCTCTTTACTCTCATTTCCTCCGCATCCAGTGATCAGCATTTTTTCAAAATGGAGCACAATTTTTAATTATGCCGGCTTGAAAGGCCGGGCAGCGTGTATATCCGGGACTATAACTTCGCGGCAACAGCGGCTCTTGGGTGCGCGTTGCCTCGTTTAATCGTTTGGGTTATACGGAAACCCCGAAGCCCGACGTCAGTAGCGGGGCTGCGGTTTGCGATGTTGTATATCGCAACTATCCGAGTGGCAAGCAGCGGGGTATCGCGTACGTTGCCTCCACGACATATTAAAAATCCGCGAGGTTTGGGGGGATGAGGCGAGAGAGGGGGAGGGGGGTGAATTGTGGGTGTTCGTATCCCGACGGAGCCCGCGGGGGAGGGAAACGGGGAAAGTGAACAGGGGGGAGGAGGAAGGAAAGTGGGCAGAGGATGAGTCGATGCGAAGCGAACAGCAGCGCCGTTGCACACGCTGCCAGATCTTTTTCGCAAACACGAAGGAATTATATGTAAGCCGTAAGACATAGACAAAGGGGTGCGGTGAAACTGGCGGTTCTCTTCTTCGCATCCCTTCCCGCGACCGCCGCAGCTGGGGGGAGGATGGGCCGCAAACTCCGCTGGGTGGCGCTCATGCTTCATCCCTCAGCCCTCGAAACCCGTTCTCCGCTCTTCGCCACGTATGTGGATAGAGGTTCGTCAGGAGTTACGAGGCGGGGGCAGCGATAACGGCGAGATGCAGTGGCGATGCAAGACTACGTCAACTTCCCCTACAGCGGATCGCCGAATCTTACCAAAGCTGACGGCAGGCCCTAAGCCGCGTCGAGGCTCGAACCTTCCGTACTTTGCTCGTGATTTTTTGTAAACTACTTGGTACATCAATATTTGGCTCCTTTTGCATCCTCGCCGCCGATCCGGGGTGGTTTTTCATATTTTGATTGGGGTAGTTAAAGGAATTTTGAGAAAAATCATAACAAAGAGCCCCTAAGCTGTATGTGGATTGGGGAGGACTGATACTTGGGACAATTAATTTTTTACAAAGAATGGGTTGTTCCATCTGACTATTGATTTTTCGAACTAAGGTAGAACGGAGCAAAATGGGGCAACGAGGCAAAACGGGGTTTTGGGCAAAACGTAATTTTCCAATAATTTTTGGATGCCCGAATTCGCCCTATCGGATACATCAGGCTTTTCTGCCCAGTTTTGCC
>JAPYZD010002622.1:0-18661 GCA_030522725.1 Ichneumoninae sp. B BG-2022a
TACAACCCATCCCTCACATCATCTTATAAAGTACAAAGAACTTATCTTATAGGAACCATGACACATAATTTAGGAACGATAGTTAATACTGCTTCTGTGTATGTTTTTAACCTAGTATCGCCTTTTGTACATAGATCTTTTCTACAAGTATCCTTAATATTATGTTATTGTTCTCTTTGGCACTCACGGTGTATAAGATTAAGATTGAATATGCTCACACATTCGTACACTCACATTCCTTATATTTCTGCTACATTATTCCCCTCCTTCCAATTTCCCGCGAATATCCCTTCTTTAATTCCCTATATTTGCCTCGGCTCTCGATCGTTCGTTTACTAGTTTCCCAAATTCCTTGTTGTATCTACACAGTTCCTCTATCGATTTCCCCTTTAACGTCCAAATCATTTCCTCAGTGACCTTCTCATCTTGCCGGTCATCTAACCAATCCTGCCCCCCCCCCCCTGACAACCCCCCTTGACAATTAACATCAGGTATAAAATGTAGTATAAGAAGATAACTGTAAATATTAAAAGTGGCAATAAATCTTTTTTCCTATTGCTACTAATTATCAGAAATTGTGTATCGGCTAAAGAAAATTGGTTAATAATACACCTTTTCTTACTGCGTATACACGTGGATACATCTCGAAAAAAAATCCGGATTTAGGAGAACGGAGCGGTCCTGCATTCCAGAACGCGCCCATAAATGAACACGAGTTAAAATTTAAGGTCTTCGAATCATGACCACACCCTTTCGGTGGCGTCCATTGGGAGACATGAATTTTCGATCCCATGTAAATTTCCGTAAACACTTTTTCGGAGATAAAAATTTCAATACAATGTACCGCAAGACCCGCATATAACGACTCCGGACACATACGTGCCTGCGTTTTCGACGCGAGCAAGAAGCTACTTTCACCATACATTAACAATCTATCTTGTCGTTCCTTCTTTCCGTCGCTCGCTGCGGGACTGTCGAGGCGCTCACGTACTTTTGACGATCCTGAAATAGCCGCAGAAAAACAACTGGAAAGTTGAACTCTACTGGTCGCCGCTTCAACGTGCACCAGGTGCTTCAATCGCAATTTTGCATGTGAGTCGAGTGCACTTTGGTGATTGTTCGTTCACCTTTTCCTTGGCATAAATTGCATTCGCCACTTTGTATACTTGTTCCGATAGGTGCGATTTGCACTCGAACCACCGAGTTGTCTTTTTCGCTCCAGTTTGCCCTGCCTACGTACCACCGGTTGGCGCAGATATGCAATTGGATTAATTATTCATGGCTCTAATCGAGCCTCGTTACGGCTTAATCGTGGCCATCAACTGGATCGCTCGACTTTCCGGTTCGTTTTCTGATATCCACCCGAATACGTTCTCGCCGTACCGGCAAACGTCTATAATCGCAGTTTTCCTTTTTATCGACGGAAAAAAACCGATTCCAGGATAAGGTCAGTCAAACAGGCCACCTAGCCAGCTGGGTTCTATACGAATTAGTACAACCGTTAATCGCAAAACCTGTTTTTCGACGTGTACGATCAAGGCGGATGTGCGTATCACAGTATTCAGGTGTATTTTTCCCCGCAATAAACTCACTTTATTTGTATTCTATGGGCGCACGAAGCATTAAAAAAAAATTCTGGGATTTTTTAGTTAATCATAGAATGAAAAAAATGGCACATTTTTGGTTTGTGTCATTTTTTAAAATAATAAATCTGCTATACTAAATATATCCAGATCTGTACAATCTGTTTACCATAACTTGATTTAATTTATTTTCAATTTTTTCGATATTATTTTTTCTGAACAGATAAAAAATGTTAAATAATGGACTTACCATTTTTGTTTTTATAAAAAAAAAGTATATTTAGATGTATTCAAGGCGGATGCGCATATCACAGTGTTCAGGTGTATTTTTTTCCCGCAATAAACTCACTTTATTTGTATTCCATGAGCGCACCAAGCATTAAAAAAAATTCTGAAATTTTTTAGTTAATCATAGAATGAAAAAAATGGTACATTTTTTGTTTGTGTCATTTTTTTTTACTACATCTGCTATATTAAATATATCCCGATCTGTACAATCTGTTTACCATAATTTGACTCATGTGATTTCATTTATTTTCCATTTTTTCGCTATTTTTTTTTCTGAACAGATAAGATTGTCAAATAATGGAGGTACCATTTTAGTTTTTATGAAAGAAGTATATGTAGATGTGCGGCGATGTCGGATATGTCCCAATAAATATTTACAAAGTAGTTAAGGTTGTCCCCGTGTAGAAATAGAAATACTTCGCGAGTTAGATCCAATAGCAATGTTGGACTGACAAACGAAACCGAGTTAAGATCTGTGACCATGAAGACTCGACGAATCGAGTACGCCACCGCGCTGATTCCGCGCTACTGTATCCATTACTTTCCCGCGTCCGCGATTCTGCGACTTCTCGTTCGCAGATCAGTTAGCGCACGTTCATCTCGTCCGGCGTCCTTCTTCCTCACTCGAGGACACACTCCACATAGAAATGTATGACGGATCTCGGTCGCAGCGAGTTTTTCAACGTAATTTACATTGCTGAAGAAAATACCATCCGATTTCACTTCTATCTACAATACAGCTAAACGCAGTGCTTAAAAAAAATTGTAAACTCTATGCACCGGATTGGAAATTCTTATGCAAAAACTTGTACATTGAAGTTAATGTAGTATTGTGAAGAAAAATGAATGTACTTTTGCAATTAAATAAAAATACTTTTGGTACAAAGTTAAAGTAGTTTTCTTGTAAAATTAAAGTCAATTATTTCTATCATGTTAAATATAGCGTGCAGTAATTTTTCACCGCAATTGAACATAAAATTTGATATATCCGATTTATGCTTAAAAACTTTGAGTACCGACGCATTGAATTTCGTGCATCATTACAGGTGCAGAGAGTTGCCCTTACGACCTTATTTTCGATAACAATAGTAAAACTAATGTACTTTTATGACCATAAAAATGTCTGCATCTTCAAAAATTAACGTTGGCAACTTGTAGCTCCTAAATTATCGGCATGGGAAAAAAATCTGGAAGGACTTTTTTCTTCCTTTTATGATTCTCTATCAACGCATTTCCTCGGATTTTTTTTTAAATTATTTTTTGAGCTATTTTTTATAAATTTAATATTTTGGCACGTTGCCACGGTTTAAATAATGAACTAAAAAAAGTCCTAAAGATATTTTTTTATTTCATTATTTAAACCGTGGCAGCGTGCGAAAATATTAAATTTATAAAAAACTGCTCAAAAATTAATTTAAAAAAAGATCCGAGGAAATGCGTTGGTAGAGAATCAAAAAAGCAACAAAAAAGTCCTTACAGATTTTTTCCCCCAAGTCGATAATTTAGGCGCTACAAGTTGCCAAAGTTAATTTTTGAAGATGCAGAAATTTTTATGGTCATTGTACTTTTGCAATGAAATAAAAATACTTTTGGTATAAAGTTAAAGTAGTTTTGTCGTAAAATTAAATTTCTTATGAAATTTGATAGATCAGCTTTATGCATAAAAACTTTCGGTCCCGGCTCATTAAGTTTCATACGAATGTGTTTTACAGTAAGCAATTCGAAACTTTATTCATTATAGGTAAACATATTTGCCCTTACGACCTTATTTTCGATAACATTTTTTTGAATAATAATTTACCTTTCCTTCGTTAATAGAATCATGACTACATCGCCCCGAGGTACCCTACTTTCGGTGTAGACGGTTGAGAACGGGGCCCTGACGATCCCACACGAGCGGCTTGACCAAAGTTTATCGAGACTGCACCGTTAGTCAGCTATTTCGATTTGATTCCTTACGTCTTGCCGCCTTCGCCATCGCTTCGATGGCTTATCGACGATCAGGCGATATTCCCGTTTTCATTCGTGAGTCGGAGTTCGTGCGAGCGAGCGATCTTTTATGATCGTACGCTCCGGCACCGTAACTACCACTACGAAAGACTCGACCAGCTGACGGCAACGCCAGCATCAACGACTCAGGATCGTTCTCAGCTGACTGCTTTCAAACCGGAGAAAGATAAAACAACAAAACAAAAATATAACAAAATAATAAAAAAATATACTGGAGATTGTACTTAGATCGGAGCTGGCTTATTCCGGAGTGTCGCTTAGAGTGAGACAAGAGTTTGTTCAACGTTTACAAATCTTTCTTTGGGTATGTCGAAGTAAATACTCACTTATTGTTGACAGATCTTTTTTAGTCAAATAAATTTATTTTTATGCCGCAAATAATGTAAAAAATGTTGGAGATTATTTAACGTTCAGAAATCTTTTCTCGGATATCGCGAAGTAAATATTAATTTATTACTTACAATTCTTTTTAAGCAATATACATTTTTTTATGCCGCAAATAATTTTTTTTTAAATATTGGAAATTGTACAAAGATTGAAGCTGCCTTACTCGAGAGTGTCACATACAACACGGAATAAAGAGTTCATTCAACGTTAAACATTTTTTTGTTGAATATAGCGAAATAAACCTCCATTCATGATTGAACATTTTTTGTTTGAGCCAAATATTTTTTTGTAAGACCAAATGGATTAACTTTTTTTTAATTTTTTAAATTTTGTAGATTTTAGTTAATACAAATAAAAATTTGGCTCGACTAAAATGTGTTCACAATATGAAACTTTATGTGAACTGTACAATATTATAAAAATGTAAAAGGGCTCGTCCCGTAAATAAGAGAAAAAAAAAAATAAATAAATAAACAATAAATGAATATTTATTTCGCCATACCCACCAAAAAATGTTCAACATTTTAAGTCAACTCTTCTCAGTTTACTCCACAGAGCGATTCGTTCGCCCAGTTACGAAACGATCCCGATTATGCACTCATCAAGAGTGATCTAGATCGGCTGCAACGAATGTCACGGGAATCCTATCAATGCGAATTACCGATGGAGCCAATCGATCGATCTTTACCCTCGTCAATATTTCCACTTGTTCCTCCGAACGACCTTTATTGATTGCAACGTCTTGGATTTCTTTCGACAAAGAAACAGCTTTGCCGATCCCCAGTCCTCCCGACATAATGCAGCGAGGCGATTAAGTAATCCATTAGCGCGTTCTCGATATTCATTCACCACGTCGAACCGCGAGGCCTTTACACTCCGCAGTCCCGCGGAGTGTAAAGGCCTCGCTGCATTATCTACAATGCGACTGAGTCAATGATACTGAGTGTGCGATTCCTCGGCGGATCGGAAACGTCGCTACTGTTGCTGGATATCGTTCGAAGGCTGACCCCACGTTATTATCACAATCGTGGGAACATTTAGTCCCTGTCCACAGTTTCTTACTCACAACACTTATTATTATGGCTAAGCAGAGCCATTAGGTATGCAGCGCGATGATCTTCGTGCCGGCCATTACCAACGTTATACAGCGATTTTTTTTTTTTTTTTTTATGCCAATGACTCATACAACCTGAGAATCTTGAGAAAGAGATATAAAATCAAAGATATTAAGGAAAGAGTCCTGCGGCTGGTTTTCCAGCAATCAAGTGCTACGTTCGGCGTGTCATGAACGGGATGCCTGAGCCATCGGCAACGTGCTAGTTAATTCATTCGACGTGTATAGTGTATATGTATGTGTGTATAGTTTATATATAGACTTGGCTATAGTGCGAACATTGGTTTCCAGGAAATGTTTGGAAGATGTTTTCAGGTTGCTTCTCTGCATAAGACAACGTGTGAGATATGCTGAAAGAAGGATCTCGGAAAAACTAACAGGTTATACGGGAACGTTCGATCAGGCAACATGGTACATAGCGATATGGGAAATTTTCACTGGAGCCATAGCAATTTTTACCCAAATGGTCAGTTTTTCAAGAAGACGGGTTAGCAAAATTTGTTGGATAGGGCTAAGAATTTCGACGAAAAATCTAAGAATTTCGTGGATTAGAACTGAGAATTTCGTGGATGAAAACTGAGAATTCCGTGAAATAAAACTGACAATTCCGTCAATCGAAATTTTTGATCAATGTATACTTTAAAAAAATGATCGACATAACATGCCGGTATAACCAACAAATCAGCAACAAACGGTTCGCGATATATTTTCTAGTAAGAAGTACATAGATAAATAGATTTGTTTATTACATACATACATACATACATATTGTTTATTACATACTTACATTCTAGCAAAAATAACGGGATATTCAAGTAATATCAGCGATAGCAAAAATTACCATTTTTTTCTAGCAGCATGTGTTAAGTTCAATACGAATGTTTGCCAGGATGTCGCCGTAGTTTCCATGTACCTGAAAGTTCCGTTGGTTTTGACCAGATTTATGGTAATTTCTATCAAATCCTCCTCTCAGTGCACTAAAGTTTGAGTTGCAGCTAACGAAAACTTTGACGAGTAGAGTCAAGGTTTTTTCACTTCGGTGCTAAATTAATATTTCCTTATCGTTAACAAATTTTCGTTGAACCTCATAAATTTGTTTTCATGACCAAATGATTTATTCCTCATAATGAATGCTTGTTCACGTATAAGTGAACATCGATAATGGAACATGAAACATCCATGGTTTTATTCACCTATCGTTAACAAATCGTAGTTGAACAAAAAAAAAAAAAAATAAAAAAAAATGTTCGTCCAATACGATTTCATTCATTTAAAAAAAAATTTCACCCGCACCTAAAGAAAACCAACGAATAGACTCAAACTTTGAAGATGATTTCACATTGCCTCTCGGCGTATCACAACATACTACACACCAAAGTTCGCGTCGCGCCTAGCGCAAACTTTGACGTGTGGAGTCAAGGTTTTTCGTCTCGTTCCGGTCGGTCTTGCGCGCGACCTCCCGAGAACTTGGAGCATGAGGGCGAGAGTACACAACGTGGAAGGCGCGAAACGCTCTGTCAGAGATACCGGGGATCGAGCGTATGTCGTATACGTACTCTCGTCGAGGGCGGGAGGGAGAGGGAGTTTAAATACGCCGAGAAGTGCGCGCGCTCGTTCAGTCCGGCAGTAACGCTCCAATCGGATTCATCCGGACTCTCGCGCGTGTTCTCCCAAATTTCAATTTTATCGCACAAAGACCGATCAAGAAAAAAAAAATCAACAACGCCACTAACTGTGCAATCAATCGAAAACGGGCGAGGTAAAGCTTCGTTCGCGGTCGCCCCCGCTAAATATCCTTTCCGCAAAACGGAGGGTGTGACATCGATAAGTGCGCATGTGTGTGCAATGTGCTAGTGAAAGACAACACCGAGCCAACAGGGAGAAACGCAACGACCGCAGGGTGACCAGACAATAACCGCGCGTTAGCAGACAATAATGACAAACAGCATGAAGCAGACGGTAATCAAGTGAGTCCTCATTTGATTATTTTGGCAACGCATGCGACGCGGATTGAAATTTTCATGATTTGCATCGATAAAAAGGTTCGGTAATGTCAACTAAGCTGCGGTTGCGGGTGGCGAAGGAAATGTTTTGTTGATCGAACAAAATTTTTTTTACACTCAATAACATAATAGTCAATTCAACTAACTATTCGGTCAATCAACTAAATATTCGTTCAAACGACTAAATATTCGTTCAATCAACTAAATATTCGTTCAAACGACTAAATATTCGTTCAATCGACTAAATATTCGTTCAATCGACTAAATATTTCTTTCAATCAACTAAACATTCCTATCAATCAACTAAATATTTCTATCAATCAACTAAATATTTCTTTCAATCGGTCCAAATGTTTCCTTCGCCACCCGCAACGGCAGCTTAGTTGATATTACCGAACCTTTTTATGGGTGGACCGAAAGGTTCGTCGAGGATCGAACAATCATTGTTGGCGATGCCGGCGCGTCCAATTGTGTAGGCGCGATTTCAATGCCCGATCCATCCGCGCGCGGTTGTCGATCGGTACGTAAATCCGCGCTACAGCTCGACCAAGCGTTGAACTTACGAGGAGCCATCGTGAGATAGATCCCGAGCGGCTGTGTCATTACGCAAAAATTTTATCGAGGCGTGCACAGCGCGAAAGATTGGTGGAGGGGGGCTTATTGTGCTCGACCGCACGATGAGCTTTCACCCGGCATCGTTGTGAGTTTCATAAAATTGAGTAAAATATTGACTGTATAAAAAAATGTTATGAAATTCGGTGTACCGGCCTGGAAGTTTTTATTGCAAAAACTGGTATATTAAATTTCGTATACAATTGCGATGGAAAATTAATGTTCAGTGTATTAAAAATATTGGGAATACTTTATTTATTATAATTTTTTTTCATTTTCGTATGGAAGTACTGTCATTTTTAGTATTTACTTTAATCTCAATGAGAAAGTATGATGATTTTTCATCAGAATTGTACATTAGATTTAATTTACCATTTTATGTTTTTGCATAAAAATTTTCATTCCGGTACATTAAATTTACAATGTTTTTTTTAACAGTGTATTGTGTTTGACCGCCCAATGAGCTTTCACCAGTCCACATTGAGAGTTAAATAAAATGAAGTCAAACCGCTGAAACCGCTGCGCAACGAAGTCGACAGGTCGTGACAAAAATGTAGGATTTTTTTAAGTCCATAAACTGGGTCGGAAAAATAGTTGCATGTATAAAGCAAAACATAGTTGCAGATGGATTTATTATGTCGGGCCGCCCGCTGAGCTTTCACCCGGCATCGTTGAGAATGAAATAAAATGAACTAAAATATAGTGCACTTTCGGCATCGAATGTAAAACGCTGAAATTGTTGCGCAACAAAGTCGCTATCTTGGGACAAAAATGTATAATTAAAAAAAAAACAAAACTCCCGATAATTATCATGGAACTTGACGAACAATAGATCGTGGCAAACTTACCGTAGGCGTGATACGTTGATCTTGAAGTCATTATCGTCCAGTCGTCAAACATCTTCGCATGCTCGAGTCCTATGATAATTGTGGACTTAGACTGGTTGCGTATATAGCGGCGTTGGTGATGATTCGCCGAGCAAACGTATCGTTGACAATACGGGAGGATTGTACATAAGCAGCACGTGGTAATTTCTTTGTGGCACGACCTGTACGTGACCGGCGCTACGGTGAAAGTTTCCTGAAACAACATGGCAGTGTGACGCTACGGGTCATGGTCCAAGTTTACGTACACAACGATGGGTATCGGACATTCAGACTGTGAAGGATCGTTGGGACAAACTAAAGCTAACACTGCCGCAAATCGGAAACGTTAGATTTGTTTCTGTTCCGCGGAATTCGAAAAATCAATAACGTAAAAATTGTTGTTTGATGTTCATATTCAAAATTCTATTAAATTGAGTTAATAACAGTGAAATAATTAGGTAGGTAGAAACGTCTATTTCGTGTTCTGAGGCCGCAGTCCTCTAACAACACCGTGCCAAGAATGAACCATAAGAAATACAAAAGCAAAATACAATAAAATACGATTTTAAAAAAATAGCAAAATAAAGCAATGAAATTCAATAGAAAAATAAACAAAATGAAGTAATGAACTACTAGATGTCTAGTTGACACTCAATTGTTTATCTTTAATTGGGGAGATGTAAAGTAACAGGTCAAAGTTTAAGTACACAACGATGGATATCGTACATTCGGACTGTGAAGGATCTTTGGAACAAATCGAAAACGTTACACTTGAATCTGCTTCGAAAGATTCGAAATATAAATTAACTTTAATTGTTGTTCAACGCTTAATTTTTTTTATTCAAATAAATTCAGGTTAATAACGGTAAAATAATTTCTGGATATTTTAGATGGCGCTCGGTTGTTTATCTTTAAATATTGAGATGTAAAGTAACATCTCGTATGCGCTAGGACGAGAGTAAAAAAGTAACTTTTCTCGTCAACACCTCCAGTCTCTATTTTTCTTATTATTTATTTGTAAATGACTTTCGAAATTAATTGGCGCTACTAAGCGACAAATAATCAGAAAATATAGATTGCCAAGTTCCTATAGCCACCCGTCTCTGTAACGTTCAGTTACAAACAAGATACATCGCAAATGGTTAAGAGAAATTGCGCCGCGTGGTAAAAAATAAAAATAAAAATAAATATAAAACGAGATACTTTTATTTTATAACGTCGTCAGTCTTCCCGACTCTCCCGAGCGGGAACGTGTTTTTATCCGCTTCAGGAACTCGAAGGAAGTTACGTATACACCCTGCATGGTATCGGTTTTATGACGATACAACGTGACAGTCCGCAGTCGACACTCTCTCGCCGACATACGTACGCATCGTTCGATGTCGTAATTCTTTTTTTATATTTTTCTATTACCTTTGAAAAAATAAAAATAATAATAATTTAGCGGCAACGACGCCTTAACGTTCATCAAAAAAATATTATAATAATTTAATATAATCAAAATATAATAATAATTTTTATATAATAATAAAAACAAATAATAATAATTCAGCGACAGCGACGCAATAACATTTATCATCGTGTAATTCTTTTTTTATATTTTTCTATTACTATCAAAAAAAAATAATAATAATAATTTAGCGGCAGCGACGCCATAACATTCATCATCGAGTAATGGAAAATAAAATTTCTCGGGCCATAGCGTGAGACGCCGACCGCTCTTTCGGTCTCATCGCATTGCACAACCTATTATTTTATAAATTTTTCATAACTTTACGATCGGTGATGATAGCAACAGGTTCCTCGCCACTGCAACCTCCCACCAATTCGGCCACTCGCAGCATTCTGCGAAACAACAACTGTACGAATAACTATAATTTTCTCGACGCAATTTTATCCACCGACCACGAGTTTTCGCGATATTTGAATCTAACTTTTTTGAGCCATAGAGTTTAATTTGCACTAACTTTTTTTTTCGATCAGATTGTAATCGATCAATTTGTGGAGTTAAAACCCGTTGAACCAGACCAACATGACGAAGCAAAAAATGCAAGTGCGGTTTACCTATATAGACCTTCTTGTTAAACCGTCGCGAATCTTCATTCAACGAAACGGATTTCCCCTTCTTTTACCGATTTACATTTAACCTATTTAACGTTTAACAAATATAACATTTTTTTTTCGTTCGGCCCCAATTGATTTTTTGATTTTTTGACAAAGTGAAAGATGCAAGTGCTATTTACCTATATAGAACTTCTTGTTAAACCGTCGCGGATATTCATTCAACGAAGCGGATTTCCCCTTCTTTTACCGATTCACATTTAACCTATTTAACGTTTAACAAATATACATTTTTTTTTCGTTCGGCCCCAATTGATTTTTTGATTTTTTGACGAAGCGAAAGATGCACGTGCTGTTTACCTATATACTTTTTAACTTTTTGTTAAAGCGTCGGCCGCGAATCTTCATTCAACAAGAGGAAGCGATGCGCAAACTGCGTTTCTATCCTTTTTCTTTTAACCTAAATAACAAACAACTTAAGTCGCGATACTCGCATCAAGGCGAATAAAATTTCTCCATTTCTTGAGCGTAAAATTACATTTTTTAAGCCATCCAATTCAATTAGGGCAATAAAAAAAATAGATCGAAATAGACTCGATTGATTTATTATTTCGCATTTCGATTATAGCTAAAAAAACCATTGAACCAGATAAAAATTACGAAGCGAAAGATGCAAGTGCAATTTACCTATACAGAAGTTCTCGTTAAACCTTCGTTCGCGAGTCTTCGTTCAACGAAGCGGAAGGCCACGTGTGTCGAATGTATCTTTGCGAACGACAACAGACAAACGGAAGCGATGCGCAAACCGCCTTTGTATTCTCTTTCTCTTAAAACAAATAAAAAAAAATTAAAAAAAGAACTTAAGACGCGACAATCGCATTAAGGCGAATAAAATGTCTCAATTTCCCAAGCGGAACGACAATCAGTTCCAGGCGCATCTCCCGAGATTGCACAACAACGCTGCACACAGCACGGCGCGCTGTGAGCGTGTTGAATCGTTTCCAGTGCAAACTGCGACGGCCGAAAATTTCGGAATGTATTATGCAAAAAAAATTGATGTATCGTTGGCGCTCGCAAAATACAAGACGCAAAATACGCGACGTGCGTGCCTCGTTCTTGCGAATTATCGTACTCGGCACGCCGTTATTTCTTCGTACTCCGGCATTCGCGCACTCGCGACCTCCGGGAGCCGAAAGAGTGTCGAAAAAAAACGCAGGAGGAAAAGCATGCTTCGGGGGCCGCGGGCACGAACGGCGATAACGACGATAACGCCGTTCCGAGAATTATCATTATCACTCTCGGGGGTTCGCCCAGCGGCGTGCCGCACCGAGCGCATCCGAGATTGCGGCACTCCCCGCCTCCGGCCAACCCGAGATACCGTTCGCTCGTCACGCGATTTTAAACTTTTTTTTTTCCACCCCGCAAACGTCGACACCGAACGGGATTCCACTTTGCGCATATTGCGAATCCAGCCGGGCTCGGTCGGAATGCTGCTGCGTTTTAAGACGATGTGAAAGACCTCACGCCTGTTACGGCACTCGGTCGATAACTAAAACTGTAATGCTGTTTTTTTTTCTACGGGGCTGAAAGTTTGTAGTCTAAAGGAAATAGAATGGCAATGCGTCTATCAATTCTACAGAGTGATCCTATTTTCTTTGAGAACGACCCTTAAGTTGGTGTGAAATATCTACCGCCCGTTACGGCACTCGGTCGGTAAATAAAACTGTAGTGCCTTTTTTTCTACGGGGCTGAAAGTTTGTAGTCTAATGGAAATAGAATGGCAATGCGTCTATCAATTCTGCAGGGTGATCCTATTTTCTTTGAGAACGACCCTTAAATTGGTGTGAAATATCTACTGCCCGTTACGGCACTCGGTCGGTAACTAAAACTGTAATGCTGTTTTTTTTCTACGAGGCTGAACGTTTGTGGTATGATGGAAATAGAATGCTACCGCGTCTATCAATTCTACAGGATGATCCTATTTTCTTTGAGAACAACCCTTAAGTTGGTGTGAAATATCTACCGACCGTTACGGCACTCGGTCGGTAACTAAAACTGTAATGCTGTTTTTTTCTACGGGGCTGAAAGTTTGTAGTCTAAAGGAAATATAATGGCAATGCGTCACGACTCTACAGTGTGATCCTATTTCCTTTGAGAGCGACCCTTAAGTTGATATGAAACGTCTATTACCGCACTTAGTCGGTAACTAAAATTTTAATGCTATTTTTTTGTACGCTGCTCAAACTTTATTGTCTAACGTAAATAGAATGCGACTGCGCTTATCAATTCTACAGTGTGGTCAAATTTCCTTTGAAAACGATCCTTAAAGTGATGTCAAAGACCCTCCCTCGTGCTCATCCCGTACTGTTGGTAGCTAAAACTGTTAGTAGCATTGAAAAAAAATTTAATTACAGTTTTTATTACCGACCACGGTATTTCACTTGCCCTTGACCGACCCTGGCCACCTCGATGCCCACGAACGATTTTGTGCCAATACTTGTTTGACGCGGTACTGGGAGGCTATCGAGTCGATTGGCCATTTTCGCAGTTCATACGTGTTCACGTATTCTTGTCGTAACCACTTAAATTTTTCTGACTTACGATAATCGTTCATTAATTTTTCCAAGTCTCCTCAAACGAACCTCCGCCACTTATCACGACCCGCTGTGTCATCATACTTAAATGTCGCGGTTCTGCACTGCAATATCTGCGCATTTGGTCGTCGAGTCAATGTTACACGTTTTCTTAACGCAACCATTCATGCCGCGGGAGATAAACTTTTAGGCGCCACGGAAATTTAGTATTTCTTTTGTTGTATATATGATTATACTTTATCCACTTAAATATCTATCACCGGTAATATGTATATATATATAATATATGTATATATATGTATATATTCCCTATAATTATTCCGAATTATTCCGTACAGCAAAAACACCCATACACTGAGAAAAAGAATAGTATTTTCTACTATACCAATAGTTTCGAGGGGGAAGGTCTATATACATAGTTTTCGATACTATATATTCAATTGGTTAAATTATAATTATTTTACCACTATCGTAACTATAAAATGTAAACGTTCCCCCTGGGAACTATTTTTTTTTTTGTATAAAGTCATTATTGTTGCTTTTACTAGGGGAGAGCGGGACAAAATGGCACACCGGGGCAAAACGGTATAATGAGACAAAACGCAATTCTCCAATCACTTTTGGATGGTGGCGATGGTGGTAGGTGGGGCAAAACGGGTTTGAAAATCCGGATGTATCGTTGGGACAAAATGGAGCATCCAAAAATTATTGGGCAATTGAGTTTTGCCCTCGCTGTACCATTTTGCCCCGGTCTCCCCTATGTTATTTTTTCTCAGTGTTAATTTTTCTCGGTATAATTAAAATCCATTCGACGCAAGAGGATTTCCAGCAAATAAAATTCTCTCGCGTCGAATGGATTTTATTGGCCATGAAAAATTGATATGCCATTAATTTTTCGTGTATCCAGAAACGACTGCCGTAAATCGTAGCACCCATGCTCACCAACAGGTTGCACCGTGCCTCGCGATAGCCGTCGCGCATTAAACGATCGAGCATGGAGATTGGTTACCGTTACGTACTCTTCGCAGAAACGGCAATTATGTAAATAACGGTTACTGGACCGGGCGGTTCGTAAGGCGAGAAAAGAAGCGGCCAGTGCATTCCACTAGTCTCGCTACGGCGTTTCCAAAAGAACACTCGTAAATCAACGATTAGTTGGGTCGCTCGAAGGATGACGTCGAAGACGGCCGAGAGGTCACCGACCTTCTCGCCGCTCCGACCAGAGCGCGAGCGGGCTCGATGAACGCACCTGAGATCTCGTTAATGCCATTCGAGTGGACTAGCAATTAATCTTTATTATCCTATCGCTTACAAATAATCAAGATTTCTCAGAAAATGTCTCTACCTTAATTACAAAAGGATGAAAAAAAAATAACAGATATTTAAAAAAATTTTAATTTCTTAGCGTGCGATGGTAAGAAAATTAATTTAATCGACCACTTAGCAGCGATGATCTTTAAATCACTGAGAAAATACTTTATTTAATGTCATCAAATCTTCTTTTGCATATAACAGAATTAATATTTATTTATACTCATGAAATTTTAGTAGAGTCAAGTAATTTTTTTTGTATCCAAATGCTTGAACACTTTTTTTGGTCAATTAAATTTCACTCGTCTCGACTAAAATTTGTTAACAATAAATTGACAATTGTATCGCCATATCCAACGAGAGATCTCGTAGGATTAAATGAGGTATTTTTTCGGTGCAGAGCTGATAGAAATAACAGAAATTTTAAAAAAATCCCAAGCGTGCGATAGTAAGAAATTAATTGATGATCTTTAAATCACTGAGAAAATACTTTACTTAATTATCAAATCTCTCGCATATAACAAAATTAATATTTATTTATACTTACGAAATTTTAGTCGAGCAAAGTAATTTTTTTTTCATAACCAAATGCTTGAACACTTTTTCTCGGTCAATTAAATTTCACTCGACTCGACTAAAATTAACAATAAATTGATATGTGTCACGCCATATCCAACGAGAAATCTCGTAGAATTAAATTTTCTCGATGCAGAGCTGATAGAAATAACAGAAATTAAAAAAAAATCCCAAGCGTGCGATAGTAAGAAATTAATTGATGATCTTTAAATCACTGAGAAAATACTTTACTTAATATTATCAAATCTCTCGCCTATAACCAAATGCTTGAACCCTTTTTCTCGGTCAATTAAATGTCACTCGACTCGACTAAAATTAACAACAAACTGCTATTTATATCGCCATATCTAACGAGAGATCGCGTAGGATTAAATGAGGTATTTTCTCGTTGCAAGAGCCGATAGCGAGAGGGTTGTTTTTAGTCCAACCTAATGACTCATCGATCGAAAATATTGAGTTACAAGTTTGACGACCGGTCGCACCTGAGTCGCGCTTGTGTGCGGCTGCGACGGATTTCCCACCCATGAAGTTGCATCCACCAGTTATAGTCGAGTGTGCGAGTAGCAGCACCTCGTTGCACATTATCGTTTATTGCGTGCATGTATACACGACGTTGTGACATAACCACATGCATTAGCATGGCCTGGCGTTGCAAAATAATCCAATCTCCTCGAGCGATCGACCGTGCGGTTTGCGCGACACTCGATTTCAGTCTCCGAGATCGTCGCTGGAAGCTGACGGAGTGAAGCGCGCGGTATCGTGAGAATTCGCGTCTTCTCCAAGCCGCATGCAAATATGCACGCCTTTCACTGACGCATGCGCTACGTATATGAAACGTGTTATAATCGCGATGCGATAAGCCGTGGCGGTAAGGAAGATCCTCCTGGCAAGGTAATTCAACGCGTCTCTCGCGAGCTCGTCCGATTGGGGCGAAGCGGGGCAAAATGGCACGGCGAGGCAAAATGGCATAGGTAGGTAGACTCGTTTATTCCGTGCTCTGAGGCCTGAGCATCCTAAGAAGAACGTGCGATTTACACGACCAAAGTGACAGCGAATAAGATATGATAAGATATGATAGTATACAATAGTAATAAGATGGGTGAAGGACTGCAGTCGATGGCCAATGCAATATAGGTGAAAAGAGAACATTTTGTTTGGTATAAAAAAAAAATATTGCATGTTATGTATTTTTAATTAACTCACTACTTCTAGACCTAGAAAAATAATTTATTTGACGACCACCATTTATTTGGTTTAAGTACAATATTTATTTGATTAAAATAAATATTTATTTCATTTAAGTAAATATTTGCTTAATTAAAATGAATATTTATTTAAATCAAAGAAATATTTTACTTAAACCAAATAAACGGTGGGCGTCAAATAATTTTTTTCTGGGTGTACTAATAATAATAGGAAAAAGAAAATATACATCAAAGATAACAAAAATATACCCAAGGGCAACAAGAAAACCAAATGAAGATAAATTAAAGATACAGGAAGATAAAATGTCCTAGCGCACTTACGCAAAAATACGTTGAAATACGTCGCAGTTAATTTCATAAAGGGAAAAAATCATTTCATACCGACAAAAAATATTTCATCGAAAATTGTAAGGCGACTCCTTTCCAATCCATTTTTCACGTTTTTCAACATCCTCGAACGTCTTCTGCACTTACGAAACTCCAACGTATTATCTGTTTTTTCTAGTCACCGTCATCCAACTGTTCGGAACGACAAGTCGCCACATCTATCTTGGGAAAAATAAATCCTCGTACAAAACGGGATTCTTAAAATATCTGTTCCGTCCACACATGTTTCTGTCCGCGGCATGAGGAAAATTGCAGCTACGCCTTTCCATGTGCTAAGTAGGCGCTGTATCAATTCGAATTACTTCCTCATAAAGAACTCTACGCGGAGATTGTTGGGTGAACAAAGTCTGACGCAAAATTGCACTTATGCATAATTTCAAAACAAAGTATTTAAAAAAAACTATACAGTTAATTCGATCGATCGACATAAATCGCTATTTACATATTTCTGAATTTTTTATTTGATTTTTTTCCTTCAGATAATTAATCCTCTAAGAGTGAAACGAATCCATACGTGGAAGCAGCCAACTGTACTGTCGTCATAAAAAATGTCTAAAGTTACTACACATTTAGTTTTAATTTTTATTCAAAAACTAAACTTAATGTATAGTAATTAAAAAATGTGTAATTAAAAAAAACATTTCGATTATGGCGACGAAAACATTAATTTACTTTTAACAAATTTTGCTTGAGCCCAATGAAATCAACACTTATATACATGAAAAAAAAGATTCTCAGCAAACATTTGTCAACGATAAATGAATATTTATTTCGCGTCGTGCAACAAAAGACTTGTTGACATTAAACAAAATGTTCTCTCAGTGTCACGGTGAAGCGCGCCACTAACGGTGGATTAAAGTAACTGAAGAAAAACTTTTGCGCGACAACTGACATCAGACCGCTTCTAAATTATACGGAGATAATAAGTATAAGTTGGCGCATGAAGTCATTAAAAGTCTAATCACTCCGAGTACCGGAAGACGTAAATACAGACGTGGCGATACCCACACCCGCTAGTTTTTACCCATAGTGGCGTAATATTCGTCCGAACCATCGCGAATCCGTTCGTTGTTACGTAAAGTAGCATTTACCCGAAAGATTACACGTGGCGCAGTGGGTTGATTAAAAAAAAATCTGCTCTCAGTGTCTGTTGTCCAAATGGAATTTTGTTATCTCCCGACGCAGTACACGGATCGCTATAAGGCGTATATGGTCAGTTTCGTGTGTCCGTTCGCAGTGTAAGACTGGACTTTCACAAA
This sequence comes from Ichneumoninae sp. B BG-2022a, assembly GCA_030522725.1. Lineage (NCBI taxonomy): Eukaryota > Metazoa > Arthropoda > Insecta > Hymenoptera > Ichneumonidae > Ichneumoninae sp. B BG-2022a. The sequence continues at coordinate 18,257 of JAPYZD010002622.1, forward strand.
GTAAATTTCGCAAAAAACGAAACCCGAATAGATGCAAGGCGAAAATAAAAAAAACGTTACGTAACATTTTTTCCCTGCTCTGTTTAAGGAGGGTCTCTCGCTGCGCGCTGACTTCGCATAAGTTCGACAAAAATAAGAGAAAATTGCAAGTACTTCTTGATGGTGTAAAAATCTGAAAAGAATCATGTATTCTAAAGGTACTGAGAAGTTTAATTTTGCATAATAATAATTGCAGAATGTTATTAACAAATTCATCAAAAAATTAATTGGTTAACAAATTACCCGGCAACAATTTTTTTTTTTTACGAAAATGATTGGTTTATTTTTCTGAATACGTATGAATTTTTTCAGATTTTTAAGTAATCGTTGATTTTTTATTTTTTTTATAGAACAAAAATCAACGAT
>JAPYZD010002623.1:0-19062 GCA_030522725.1 Ichneumoninae sp. B BG-2022a
GACGTCTCAGTCCAGACTGTTTTACATGACGATCGATCTTGTATCGATCGTCCGTTCGTCCGTCTATTGTCAATCCTAACTAATATCGTGTGTCTCAACGAATAGTCAACTATATATTCGTTACAATATTAAGTATACAACTATATTTTTAATATATTAAGTATACAACTATATTTTTAATATATTAAGTATACAACTATATTTTTAATATATTAAGTATACAACTGTATCTTTAGTATATTAAATATTCGTGTTTCTGGTGGGACGCGAGCTTCGCCCGCACCCTTTGAGTGTTTCCGAAACTTACTTAGAACAGGGACTTAAAGTAATCAAGACCCCTGTAATATTTGAGGCTGAGAGGCCAACCAAGGGGACTTTAGAATATTTTCAGCCCTCTGTTTTATTAGACCCTAGTAAAAATGTTTCCCTCGATCCCGACCTTCTCTATACTTAAATATGGCGATAGCGGCAAAATCTTTTGTTATTATAACGAGATATTATTTTTCAAATATTGCCTGCATTTACTTTTTCCACGCTGCTTCGTGCAAAAAAAATATCGTTTCCGGTCAATCGAACTTTCGGAGCTCCATAACAATCGTGCATCTTTGATCTCTTTTGTATGCCAACGAACTGGCGTAAAATAACTTTGAATGTTTTCAAGTTCGAACAGCCAGTAGACTAATCGGAAGCGTACTCAAAATTCAGACTTCCGGGTCGAAACTGATCCAAGATTGGAGCCTTAGTATTTCAAAAATCGGTTGACCTTGTTCGACTAGATAAAATCTTGTCGTGAGTAACGGCTGATGTTGAGAAATCGCATGCTCGCTGCGACCGCACAGCGGAAGAGCGGAAGGAGTTATCGTATTGATTGGATCGTAAATGCCATCGATTTTTCGTCGCTTCGTCGCAAAGTGCGACATGCCCCGCGACTACCGCGATAAGGCTCGACGGAGGCGGAGGTCGCGTTGCGTTCTGATACGTTCTCTCGTCGGTGGCGACGAGCCCGGTACTTGCATGGGCTATCTCCATCCCGTGGCGGGCATGTACGTTCTCGTGTACGTTCAACTGCGATTCTATTATTATCATCGCGGTCGTGCGCGTCCCGACGCCGGAGATCTCTCGCGCAACTCTCGTCGCGGGCACGGACGAGCCGCGGCTTCGTCACGACGATCCTCCTCCTCCTCTCCTCTGCGACGGGCTCGTGATATCTCAAACAGCGCGCTTGCACTGCGGCGTGCCCAGTGTCAGCCGGTATGCGATACTCTTTATCCCACGCATAGTTTAACGGCTTAATCCTCAACCGCACGAGAGGCATTTGGCTGGAGGTATAATCGACTGCTGCCTTCCATATTCTAGGGTAAACGCAGAGTCATTCGGAAATTAAGCCGGCGTGATCTCAATGTTTTTCTAGAACGCAGAGAAAAAAAAGATATTAATATTCATCCTGCTCGCTACTAAATTAATCAATTATCTGTCACGAATAATTTCCTGGCTCCGAAAATCATTTACGAAAGAGGAATTAAAAAATATTTAAAATAACTGCCACATGGTCAAAGTATTAAAAAGTGTGTACGACAGATATGCAATTTTTTACCCCAAATTTAGCGTCTATATTCTAGGGTAAATGTAGTTGGGATATTAAGTCGGCGTGATCTCAATGTTTTTCTAGAACGCAAGAAAACAAAAGAAAAGATAGTAATCTTCATCCTGCTCGCTGCTAAATTAATCAATTTAGCTGTTCCAGTATCACGAATATGCTCCTAGCTTCGGAGAGTATTTAGAGAAGAAGAGTTGTTTTTTGTTTAATTACTACAAGTCACGTAGATAAAGTTTTAAACAATGTGAACGGCAGATATTCCATTTTTTACCCCAAATTTACGTTACATATTCTAGGGTAAACGCAGAGTCATTCGCAAATTAAGCCGGCGCGATCTTAATGTTTTTCTAGAACACAAGAAAAAAAGAAGATATTCATATTCATCTTGCTCGTTGCTAAATTAATCAATTCTGTTCCAGTGTCACAAATAATCTCCTGGGTTTGAAGATCATTTACGAAAGTGAAATTAAATTTATTTTAATAACTGCAAGACACGTGGGCGAAGCACTAAACAGTGTGAAAGCCAGATATATAATTTTTTACCCCAAATTTACCTTCCATATTCTAGGGTAAATACACAGTCGTTCGGAAATGAAAGTAGTCCTTGCGCATAGTGTTCACTTCGCATAAGTTTCAGAGAAATGACAGGGAATCGCAAATACTTCTGAGTGGTATTATTTATTTTTCATCAATTTGTTAATAACATTTTAGAATTTTTATTATACAAAATTAATCTTTTCAGCCCCTTCAATGTGCTTGATTTTTAAAAGATTTTTGTGCCATCCAGAAGTGTTTGCAAATCACTCTCATTTATCTGAAACTTACGCAAAGTGAACAACATTCGCAAGGACTACCTTAAGCCGACGTGATCTCAATGTCCTTCTAGAACGCAGGAAAACAAAAAGATATTAATATTCACCCTACTAGTTGCTAAATTATCAATTATCTGTTCCAGTGTCATGAACACTCTCCTGGCTTCAAAGACTACTTTCAGAAGAGGAGTTACATTTTTGTAATTATTGCAAGCCTCATGAACAAAGTATTAAAAAGTTTGTACGGCAGATATAAAAAAAGTTCCCCAAATTTACGAAACTCAGATGTTTTCGACTCCCAAATTACTTCTAAGGTTTCTTTCCTCGAAGTGTCCATTTTCTTTTGTTTACCGTTAAATGCAATGGTTATTCTTGAGATCCATTTATCTCGCCGTTTCTTACGTTTCGTCGTAATTCAGTTAAGTTGCTTTTGGTCCTATGGCTCTAGCGTTACGCGCGCCAGTGTAACATCGTGCTCGGTATGTCTAATGACTTCTCGAATCGTTGACCCTCTCCCCGCGGGAGTGCGAAGCATCACAGTAGTGCACACACCGTGCTACTGTAATAGCTGCGTACAACGAACGAGACGACGACCGGATCCCGCGGCTCGCGGGAGAGTTACGTCCAGCCGGCACGCACCGGCTCGGAAGAAAGTTTGTGCTGCGTGCGCGCTAGAGCCCTCCCGAGAGCGGTTCATCGACACCGCTGCGCGGGCACACTCCGGCCCGCGGCGAGAACATTTCAGCGCAGGCAACACACAGCGCAAACACGAGAGTGACTAACCGCCCCCGGTCGCGGTACGGGAAAGAAGTGCGCAAGAGAGCACCTGTTCGCATCCGATAAACAAACGCCTCGAAGAAATTTACCGCTGAAACCTCGCGGTCCTTTCTCCTTCTCCATAATGCAAGTGAAAAAAGAAATACTTTTTTTTTCTTCAAATCACCGACCCCGATCTCTTTCGCTCGGATTTTACACGTTTCATGAAACTGTAAGCCAACGTGTGAGTGCGGAAAATCTTCCTTCGAAATACACCTCTATAAATACCTGATTTTTGCGAATCCGCGAAACGAGACGAGCATCCCGACAATAAAACTGTGTGCGTGAAAGACGAGGTCTTCGTACCCGACGTAAAGCGCTGACCGGCGTTGACCCGGGAGGAGAGACCGTCTCGCAGACTCCCTTACACCCCTGCGAGTCCGTAACTCCGGCTGCGGCGACCGCGAAACATTTCCTCATAAGGTCACGGACGGGTTACGTGGGTGAAAATTAACCTGAAAAAATGAATTAAGTAAAGTAATTTGGCTGTTAACGACCCAGATAAATAATTTCTAAACGTCTGGGGGAAAAACACACAAGATAAGATGGAACTCTATCTTTGCTCTGATTGCATTAAAAATTTAAATTTTTTCTTTTTTTGCAAAAAATCGCAATTTTTCTACATTTTAAAATCTGTAATCACAATTTTTTCTTCGTTTTTTAAGTAAAAAATCGCTACCAATATTCTTTTTAAGAAAAAAAATAACTGCCTGTAATTCGAAATAAAAGAAAAAATCGACCAAATGAAAAACAAAGTGTTGTACGAACACTAAAAGAGTTAATAATTGGTCGTATCCCAATCCGGGTAAATAATTTTGAAACGTTTGGGGGGAAATATACAAGTTAGAATGTAACCCTATCTTCGCTCTGAATATATAAAAAATTCTAATTTTTCCTCATTTTTTCTTTTTCATTTTTTGCAAAAAATCACATTTTGTCTTCATTTTTCAATAAAAAATCGCTATTAATTTAATTTTTAAGGAACAAAAAAAATGCCTGTAATTCTAAATAAAAGAAAAAAAAACCGTCGAAATAGAATAAAAAGTGTTGTACGAACGAGCAAAAGAATTAATAATTAGTCGTATCCTTTTTCGACAAATTAATTAGTTAATAACAGTAATACCGGCGTTTTCGATATAATTGTCATCCTTTCAATTCCTCTTCCTGTTTTCGATAATAATTATCGAGATTACGATCGGCATCACGTACGCGTCGATTGAACACGTAAGCGTGTAGTTTCCTCTTCGGTATAATACGAAGTGTTATATATATAATATACATATACACATATACATATATACATAATTTTTTTTTCTGCACCGCCATCGTTCCGTCGCTGCCCTATCATCACGATGCCCAAGAAATATAAAATATAACCTCGTCGTGCGCGATTATAAACATATATATAGATGTATATACGTAAAGAGGCCAAAGCGTTGCGACGTCGAGCCTCGTGACACAGCGTAGAATCGAGGGACGATATGACTTAATCGTTTCGTGGCGCATAATGCAACAATTTAGCAATTACCATTGCGAACGCGAGTCCAGGAGATACAGATTGTTACGAGCTCATTCCGCACTTCGTAATCCGGCTCTTTCCTCTCTATCGCGATCCCATGTTGCCAATGGCCGCTCGTTCAATGTAGGAATATATTTATAGAGTATTATTACGACTTGTACATTGCACGCGAATTGCGGAATATCAAGCTTTTATGGAGATGCCCCGACTCATTCCTTTTTTTCTCCTTATTTTACAAAAATAAAATACCGGGGAGAGTGCAAGCAGTCCCCGAGATACGCAGGGAAGCCGTTACGCTTCTCTCGAATGTTCTCGGTCGAACAAAGACTCAACGAAGTTTTCTGGTTGCCTTGACGACGCATTCCTGTTACTCTCGCCGTCGCGGATTTTTGATAGCCGAGAAACACGAGGATCACATCCGGTTTGCCGTTGCGTTGATAACCTAGCTGCACACTTCCGTCGACGCGACTAACGATACTCAAGGAGTAAAAAAGGTTAGGTGACACTCGTCTGTGCACAGCGGCGTAAAAGATCGTAGCAGTTAACCGGACGAGAGGCTGCCGCCATCTTAGCGTTGATTGCGGACTGTCCGACCATAGGCGCGATTATGCGAGTTCAGTTATTGGTCGGACGAAGAAGTTCGACCAATAACGCGGCTGCATCGCAAACAAAACCTTATATGGCAAAATGCGGTCGTCTCTTGGGCAGAAACATTTAGAGAATTCGTGTAAATACTTTTTCGTATAATGTGTTACCTTTATGTTATTTCGGGATCGAACCTCAATAGATTTTCAATCTGTGGCGCCGTTTCGGTTGAAACAATAGTGAAACGAAAACAATCGAAAATTGTGTCGTGGCTAAGTTCAGAAAAAATGCTCAACTGGAGTCCTATTATTATTATTATTATGATTATTATATTTAAGGTCAAACTTGGATCAAACAGCTGAAAGTTTGAGAAATGTTGATAGTCATGTAAAATGAATGTTTCGGTATCAATAATATTACGGTGAGGGCCAACGTTACGTTATTCGATGCAGATTCGAGCGCAGCGTCGTTGCGTATCCAAACAACAACTCACCCATGTTTTCCGGCTGGCTTCGCGACGCATTTCTTTTACTCTGGCCGTTGCGAAGATTTCCGAGAATACGAAGATTGCATTCGACTTACCGTTTACACTTTAACGTGACTGATAATCGAGTCGCACGCTTTTGTTGGCGCGATTAACTATTCTCAAGATGCACAATAAGTTGGCTGGCGTCATCTTGACGTCGAATACGCTCTGTCCGAACGTAGTCGCAATTATGCGAGTTCGGTTATTGGTCGGCCTTGAAAACAAGCCGACCAATAAGGCGGCTGTACCGTAAAAGGATATCATATATGACACAATACGGTTGTTTCTTGCATAACTGAGCGATTTAGAGAATTTGTTTAAATACTTTTTTATTGTATACTTATCAGTATTTTATTTCGCTACCGAACCTGGATCAATTTTCAATCTGCCACGCAGCTTCGGCTCAAAGGCCCAACGAAAAAAATCGATAAATGGATTGCGACAAATGGGTGACACCAAATTTCTGCGCAGACACAATCGTAATTATGCGATTTCGTTTATTGAACGGACTTTAAACAATCCGATGTATAACGCGGCTAAACCACAAAAAATACCGTAATGGCAAAAATAGGGTTTGTTCTCGCGTAACTAAATAATTTCGAGAATTTGTTTAAATACTTTTTTTTGTATTGCGTTATCAGTATTTTGTTTCGCGATCGAACTTGGATCGATTTGCAGTTTGCCTCTCGCCATCGGCTGAATCTGAAAAAATTGCTAAATGGGTAACAGGTGACGCGAGATTCCGAAAAAATATTCAAGTTACGTTCTACATGTTTCTATTCGACACAACGCAGGCTCTATATTATTAGTATTATGATAATTTAATGCCGAACTTGGATGAAATAACTGAAAGCTTGAGAAATATCAGTAGACATGTGAAATTAATGTTTCGATATTAATAGTATTACGGTGAGGTTCAACGTCACATTGATCGAAAAAGATTCGAGCTCGGCAGCGTCTTTGCATATCATTGACCTTAGTCTCCAGGCTCAAGGGCTTGCTCCCTTCCCTCGCGCCTCGTTTGTATACATCATCGTGTATTTGTTTCTCTTACTTTCTCGTTTCCCGGCGCAACACTCTCAAATGGGTCGACCGGTACACACGCACGTAACTCCTTCGTCTTTTTATCGTACATTTCACCTTTCTACTTTGCAATCAAGCACTTTCATATTGCTTTCACTCGGTCGATGAAAGTACCGTCCGTGTATACCCCGAGCTCGCGCGAGAGCCAAGTAGGCTCCCGCGCTCTTTTATACTGGGTGATTGAAAATGTCTTGTGCCATTACCCCGATCGCAAAATTTGCACTACTTCGAACATTCTCACGGAACGATTCGGGGCACCGAATCGACCACGCTCTACCTTATCGATCGGGATTTTATCAATATCGACGATTCGTCAATACTTTGCGATTAAGATATTCGGACAATTTTCCTTACTCACAAACGAAGCTTTGTTTTGATGAAAAAAATTGTTTTTTCGAGATTTCTATCAAAACGTGTTCGGAATGTTCCAAAACATCAAAAAATCATATGTAGAACAAATGTTCGGATACAAGTGTGGGTGGGAAAGCTATATAAAAATTTCAATTTTCTTTCTATATCTCATTAAAATTTAATAAAATATGATTTACAAAAATTATCTTTTCAAATACTATAAAATATGAAGAAAAATATGTAAGTAGCGTATTTTTTTGTCTCAAAGTTATTAATGATGAAATTTAAACTATCATTCGTATAAATTTTTCCGCAAATGATTTGTTATTTCTACGAGGGAAAGAAAGAAAAATAAAGGCCGACGGCCAATTACCACCGTGCCTCTAGTCCCATTGATTCTCATAGGCCGACAACCGCTCCGTGGCCAACGTTTGAACCGCTTTCGCCAGATATTTTCGTCGGGCACTGAACTCGACCGAGGAGCCCAGAAGTGTAAAGACCCGCGGTGATAGTATATTCCGCGCATGGCTCCTTCGATCATCGAAAAAGTGTTACACGTATCTGCCTCACCTACTTAAGAGACACGGAAGTTATTTAGGCTGACTCCGTTGATTCGTCGAAAACTCGAATTCCGTCCGATTGAAATTTCTGTTCACCAGCATCCCGGAATTACGAGCAAAGCTATTAGAGTCATCATCACCGTTTTCGCGCATCGCGTGCGCAATCTCTATTACACCTGCATCGTCACTACCCGATGTTACTTTAACCGTTATACTTTCTCCGCTGTGTATCTCCGACGCATTATTCCGCGCGAACATAGAACATCGATTAGAGCCGATAATGTATCGAATGAGGCAAGAAAAATGTTTCAATAACTAAAAGTTTGGAAATAAATGAAAAATAAATAAACATAATAAAAATAGAATACAAAAGAAACGGAGGTCAAACGGAACACCGGTTGCTCTTACGATGAAAAATTCGATGAACGGGCGGTGCCAGGAACTTGGGAACCTTAAATTGCACGGGAGGTTCCGCGTGTATATACAACATCGATTAGAGCCTATAATGTACCGACTGAGGTAAAAAAATGTTTAAAGAAATAAAAATTTGGATATAAAGAAAAATAAAAAAAAAAATTGAGACACATTTTTTTCGTTAGTCGTCGCTGCGGAACTATATCTATTCCATCTGTACGGAGTCTTTCTCCATTTTTATTACACACCCCACCGCCTTCCGGATTGCGTCCGCAGCCGACTTACCCCCTTACTGTGTACTGCGGGACTATATTTAATGTATATTTTCCACGTCGATCACGAATCTACGACTTATTTTATTCATAGATGAATATTTAATACAGAAAATTGCGTCTAAAGTAAAGTACTAATTTTTCACGAAATTCAAAAAATTCCAAATGACACATAATTTAAACGGTTCGATCGATCCTCCCCACATTTTAGTAGGGTTCATCGGGCGATCATACTTCCAGCTTTGTGCATGACCCTTTGCCCCGATATTGAAGATATTTTTGAAGAAATTAAAAATCGCGTTAAAAAAACTGACATTTTAAAAATTAAACATTGAAGAAGCATCGACTATTAACCACACATGCTGTGTGTGAAATTTTATATTTCATATAACATGCTGTGTGTTGTAGAGCTTTGTATTTCCATGTCCGGTTCACACATACACACACACGTATCCGGACATTTTTGCTAAATGTGATTTTCTTTATGTTTTGGCACACTCTGAACACGTTTACTTTTAATCCCGACATTTTTTTTTCACCAAAACAAAACTTTCTTTATGAGGAAACAATAAAAAAAATGTAACTAAAAAAATGAAGGTCAGCGGAACAATTGTTACTCTGACGATGAGAAATTCTATGGACGATCGGCGCTCCGAACTTGGAAATCTTAAATTGCACGGGTGGATACGGCATACTACATTTATCGTGTACATCGCAGATCGCGTGTTGTTTACACGGTGAAAGCATGCGCGCCGCGTATCGGAGAACAAACATCGGAGTCACTTACTTACGTGTAAGTTGCATGGTTGGAGTGCGAACGTCGGCCAAGTGCATCCGGCACCAGTATCAGTGAAATTTTTATTATCACACCGACAGTCCCCCCCCCCCCCTCGCTGTACGTGACTTCGTTCGTCGTTTGCTAAACGAACAAAAATTAATCCAGGAAATTCGACGCGATGCTTTAGCCACTGCGCAGACGAAGAACACCCGGAGTGCGGGGTTTAATCCGACCGAGGCAGTCGAGACATTTGACCTTGACGCCTCGAATCGAGCTGCCCAGTAAATTGATTATTATTTACTTATTTATTTTGTGCATTTACGGGACAAACCCTTTTACCATGATATTAACGAGAGTGCGCATACAGTATATGATTTTCCCATGCAACAAACAAAAGCGATAGGGAAAAGAAAAGAAAGATAAGATAGAGTATTATATACAGGGTATTTATAGATAATGTCCCGGGGCGAAAGTAGTTCAGCACGAAATATTTGGCGGGTAACTCCAAAAATCTGGTCTGACCAGATATATATAGAATTAGCCAACACTCCATGTCGGGGGGTCGTTTTTGTCCGCGCATTGCTTGATTTTCGATAAAATATTTTTTGTTTAAATAACAATATCCGAAAAATGCCTGTTCGCACTTCAAAAGGACATTCTAAGGATCAACCATGCATTTTTTCAGATTTTTCTATTAATAATTGTGGGTGTGCCGAATTATGGTGCCGAAAACATCTACATGGAGTGAAGGTTAGATAGATTATCCGTTCAGTTTTTCGGGAAAGTGTCCCAAGCTGCCGAGTTTATTATAATATTATAATAATATTATAATAATATTATTATAATATTATTATTCTATTATTATTACGCCGTGACCCGGCTTGTCACACGAGGAGTCGGGAGCTTTTCAGAATGCAAACATATAGCAAAAACTACGAGCACTATAGTTTAATCCCTCGCCTCATTCGCTTAGCCAATAAATTTGATAGCATAGAGAACTGTTTGGGATCCCGCGTTCCGCATTGAGGGACACTTATAGTTATAGTTTCGTTGTATCAGGTCAGGTTTTCTAAGTTGTAAGTTGGGAACTGAAATTACGGGTTATGTAAAAAGGGAGTTTTTCCCGTTTATACAAATTAATTAATTAATTAATAGTTGAATGATAATAATAATAATTATTATTTTTGCTGCATTACAAGATTGGCGGGTCGAACGCATCGAGCACTTAATTTTCATGCATAGGTGACATTACCGGTAATATGCGTAATGGTGTTGAAACAAGCGAGATAGAGGGGGAGGAGGCCATTTTTTTTCATCATAACATGATTTACAAGCTTCCTTATCGGACGATGAAAGGACTTTGAGGAGTTGCATCGCGAGTTTCGTGGAAACAGATAAGCCGCATTGAAAGAGTCATTCTCTTTTTTGTTCTTTTTTTTCATGGAAAATTTGCCGATAAGGTCAATACACCGGTCATCGACACCACGGGTGCAGTGACCTTCGTTCGAATAAATTTCAACGCCCGGGCGATCGAATTGTCGTGCAATCAACTGCAATCGTATAGATCGAGGTGTCCTTGTGAATTTAAATTAATCTTTTTCGCATTTACGAAGGCATTGTTATTGCTGCGATAACAATAGAGCCACGCGCAAATAATAACGAAAGAGTTGTCGCAAGAGCTATAACTGTTTACGAGGTACAAAAATCTTTGTCCGTGTAACGAGCGTCGAATAAATTTAATTGGGTCTATTTAGAAGCGCGCGAAATTATTTTAATTACTCGGCTCTCGACGAGCCCAAGAGCGAAAATGTTTCGTCAGCCTCTCGTTAATTGTTTGCGCATCGCCGTTACCGCAATTAAATTAATATTGGGCAGCGAGTTTGTCGAGCCCCGAATAACATAATTGTATGAATTGCGTCGAAAGAAAAAATAATAATCATAATGCTAAGTTTCGGTGTGAATGCACCGTCTTATTTATTCAATGTCGGTAAGTTTGGGAGGCGGCGGTTGGGGTGCGTTTTTTTCATTGGCGCGATTCGTCGCCATTCTAGTCGTAAAGTGCGGAGAAGCTGTGATAACAATAGACCCACACGTAAACAATAACGAAAGAGTTGTCGCAAGAGCTTCAACTGTTTACAAGATACAAAAATCTTCGTGCATTTAACGAGCATCGAACAAATCCAATCGTGTCGAAATAGACACGACCTGAATAAAAGCGCGCTAAATTATATTAATAGTGCGGCTCTCGATTAGCCGACGAACGCAAATATGGTCAGCCATTCATTAATTGTTTGGGCCATCGCCGTTATCGCAACTAAATTAACATTGGGCAGCGAGTTTGTCGAGCCTCGAATAACATAATTGCATGAATTGCGTCAAAAGAAAAAAAATAACAATCATAATAATAAGTTTCGGTGTGAATGCACCGTCTTATTTGTTCAATGTCGGTAAGTTTGGGAGGTCGCAGTGGGAGGGCGTTTGCTTCGTTGTCGCGATTCGTCGTCGACGTAGTAGTAAAGTGCGGAGAAGCGAGTGTTAACGAAATTGCATAAAAAGTGAAGGTGACCCGGGCGGTGATTCATGGGGGCTGATGCCCTCGTTGTCTGGCCTCCGCTGCGAAGCAACAGCGGCAAGCTCGGTGCCGGAGAGAGAAAGAGCGACGGGGAGTGCGTGGGGCGGGATCGGGTGCGGGAACGCGACGAGGAGGGAAGGGAATCTCATCGCGAAGCTTCTCAACTCTAGACAACGAGAGAAGCAAATAAAACGCGTGCCTGTGCGAGCCTGTTTGCTCCACAACCACCACCACTACCGCGTACGTTTCTTTCCTTGATCGATACATTGTTTCACACAGCCGTACATTTTTTAATCGACTAACCGGAAAGACGAATTTCGATGATCAATATGACTCGAGTGGTCAAAGAACATAAATAAATAAATACCTCTGCAAACTTGTAACACCAATCAGAAATCGAATAGGATTGGTGATTGAAAAAAAAGAAGATGGCGCCTACCCACGAATTATAAAATTTCTTGCATAACCTCTTCGCATCTTGAAAGTCCCTCGGGTCTTCGATCCAATCGAGTGCGAGAAGCAAGTGGATCCACGCAGTCCCGCGTCTCGAGCCGATCTAATTAGCAGTGTGAAACTTGTCGTTAGTCTGCCGCGGTTATACCTTCATTGAGTGGGGCGGGGATGGATGTTGTTTCTGTCGCAGAGAAAATTGCCGCGAGGAGCTTCGACGTCGGCGGAGCCTCGCTTCGCTGTGCGCGGGGAGAAGAGCGCGGCGATACAGCCGGGCGCGTCGACGAGAGGAGATCATCCCCACTCGTATATTTTCTTTCTCCGCTGCGCGCTTACGAAGGACCACGACGAAACGTGTATAATACCGTTTGTGTCCCCCACTCCGGCACTGAAAATCCACCCACCCACACGAGAGCGCATAAACGCGGACGGGTGGACGTCGCACGCGGCGGGGCAGCACTGAACGCGCCGTGGAAGATCTCTCTACTCCTCTAGGCACATATACTTATATACAACTTATACTTACACACCGCGCCGCCCAAGCCCGAGTGTGAAGCCCCCGGCTCGCCGCCGCGCTCACTCGCTCGTTTCACCAACACCGAACCAGCGAACTTCGTAACACAGAGAGGCGGCGCGCGCTCTCCGTCAGCCTTTTAGCATCACACGCGAGAGACTACCGACCGACGACATTGGGGCCAAGAGACAGAGTCCCGAGTTTCACGCGGCATCGAGTCAGTTTGCAGCGCGGCATCGAACCGAGTAGACGTGCCGTATCCGACTCTCAAAATTTTCTCTCGTTTCATCGAACGTTTACAATCTTTTTAAACAGACACGCTAACGACAAAGTAACCGAATCGCGTGTCCGAATGTCGTTCGGATTGTCTACCGTAACAGTGGAATAAAATACATCGTATTTCGGTAGCGAATAATACATTTTTTAAATACCGAAAAGATAACAACGTGAAAGTTAATCGGGTTTCTTTCGTTCGCAAGAAATTCCGAGGGAAATTGTTTCGTTTTTTATTTGACATAATCGACGATTACCGTCGGAGTGATTTATTAAGCGTAACGAATCAACGGAGTACACCGGGGACCATCAGTGATTACACATTTACGATTTAAAACTATTAAAAATAATTTTTTGAAAATTATAATCGTATCATCGGTGGCCGGTGACCGCGGCGTTATGTTAACGTGCGTTCTGTCAGTTTGACGAACGACGGGATAATTGAATAAAAATAAAAGTGACGCCAACACCGTTGTCTGGACTATACGAGACTATTCCGATTGGACTTTCGTCTCGTCTGGAGCTCATACTTCGGACTTCGATTGAATTTTGTTTTTCTCATCTGTCACTGAGGATCACACGAGGACAAAGTGGAGCACTGTAACGACGTGCGGTCGTGCTTGAAAGAACATTTAACCATTGGTGAGCATCGCCATTTATTTTTTACTGATAGATTTTTTTTGTTTTTTTTTCTCGACGATACCCTCGACGTTTCATTGTTCCGCCGTCACTTCCTCCCTTCCGTCATGTCTACGACGAACCTCCGAGTCTATTAGTGCGACATTAACCAGCGATTAGATAGAATGCCAGACGCTTTCGGGGAATCCGAAAGATATTTCGAGTGTAACACGTGCGTTCGCTCTAGGGAACTTTGGACCCTCGCACTAACCCCTGGCGTTGCCGCGAAACGTACGGGATTTTGTAACTCGCCGTTATCGGATTCGGTACAAGGTTGCTGCGGGTAAATAGAGAAATAACGTTTTAGATGATTCTTTTCTCGATCTTTTTTTTTTAAGTTTAGTCTTTGTCGAAGACTTTTTAGTTCGTCGACCTGAATTTTACGATTAACACTCGCATCTCGTCCGTCGCTCGAGTTCCACGGTAGGCGGCGACGAACTTGAAAATCGCGATTGCCCTCGCGCCGACTCTCTATTGCCGCCTTGACCACCAACGGCGGTGTGACGGCTCGGTTCGGCCACGTTGCGTCATACGAATTCGCGTAACACGAGACTGTCTCGGCTACCTCGCGAGATTCAGCGTGCAGATTATGTTCGGTCACGACTACAGCGGAGACACGCCGGGGCACGCCGGTTAATCCGTTTCTTATGGGACTCTAACGCCACTGCGCGAAACCAGTGACTAACGTGCGATACACGTTTGTGCAACCGCCGACACGCTCGAGGTATATTCGCTCGAGGGTCGTCCGGCTAATTGGGCGTTAGGCAAACCCACATTTCGTGACTCTAATATTTCTTCTCGAGTGTGTGTGTGTGTATCACGAAATATTCTTCGCACGAATTTTTCGACACTCTCAACTAAACGAGAAACGCTACTTTTCGAAATCGAAGTCTCGCTCCTCGGCAAAGAAATTCACTCGAACAACGGTCATAGAAATTAGGGCAGCAAACTAAAGAGGCCGGTAGTGACACGCGGAGGCCAGCTTTGTTCGACTCGGATCTTTCCTCTCTTTCGACGACGTTACCCTCGCAAAGTTTGTCTCCAACATCGTCGAACGAATGTCGATAAACATTTCACATACATTGTCTGCCAAAAAATGTAATTCAAATTTCCCGCCAAATCGCATTCCGTCCGAATCATCTCAAAAACCGTTGCAACGATCGGATTTCGGGACGAACGATCTCGGGACGTCGTCGGAGTCCCCGAGTCTCGTTTTCCCCGCTTCGTCATCGAGTGCGACTCGGTTGCGGAGAGCGCCGACCAGTCCGATGCACCGGCTGGCCGAGCGTCGAGTGCACGTGGCTCGCCGCGCTCTAGCGTACGTGCGATCATCAATCGGGGGATTCCCCCTCCCCCCTCCACCGACTTTTTCTCGCTCTCGCGAAACGGGAACCCTCCCCACTCTTTCCATCGAAGCTTCTCTCCGGGCTTCGCGCGACTTCCCCCCCCCCCCCCCCCCCCCCCCCCCCCCCCCCCCTCCTCCCCCCCCCCCCCCCCCCCCCCCCCCCCCCCCCCCCCCCCCCCCCCGCGCTTCCCCCTCCACAAAGTTCTTCTCGTACTCTTCGCGGTTAAAGCTGCACGTCTGCCACCGCCGTCGCGTAAACGGCATCGTCATTCTCTCCCACCCTCCAGCGAGGAGCACGCGGCCCTGCTGCCTCTATATCGCGTTCTGCAAAGGCTCACTCGCGAAGTGGGCCACGGCCCAATTTACAGAGCTCT
Organism: Ichneumoninae sp. B BG-2022a; assembly: GCA_030522725.1. Taxonomy (NCBI): domain Eukaryota; kingdom Metazoa; phylum Arthropoda; class Insecta; order Hymenoptera; family Ichneumonidae; species Ichneumoninae sp. B BG-2022a. The sequence continues at coordinate 15,520 of JAPYZD010002623.1, forward strand.
CTCAGCCTCGCACTCACGCGGCGGATCCGTCTCTCTCTCGCTCTCTGTAAACTCGTACATTACTGTACTATATAGATAGCCGTGAATCGTACGTATTCTCTGTGTATATGTGTATATATATATATATACGGATTGGTACGTAAAACGTTTCACGGACGCTCGCGAATCCGAAGGGCAGACCGGCCACGTCCTTCGAATCCCCGACAGATGGATCGTTATTTTTATTATTATTATTGGTATTATTATTAATATTGTTATTGTTATTATTATTACGAACGGACACGAGAATAATGGCGGTAATAACGCAATTTCGCGGTGAATTATCGTAAAATGAGATTTTTTCAATGAAATTGGAACGATTATAATTTTTATGTACCTATATCCGTTTGTGGTTATGAAATTGTTGGGAAATAATTGAGAGGAGGCGGGGGAAATTGGAGTTTCCACTGTATCGAATTTCATTGCCGGTGAATACCGTTTTTTTTCTATATCGATCATCGCGGCATTCTTCGGAGGTTCCGAGTGTGTGCGTCGCGCGGTTGTTTGTGCGCATGCGCAGTCGATGGGATTAACGGTATAGAGGCAGTTCAGTGGGACACACGAGAGACGATGCACCTACTTTCTACAGTAGGTATACCGTCACCGTGTAGCCGAGAGACACACGAGTTATGTATAGACTGTTGCGAGAGAAGACGATCCTTTTTTTTAATCTTATGTACGGCGATTATAATGTACGGGTGACACGTGTAGCGGCGGGCGAGAGGGCGTTGCATAGATAGATACTGTGGACTGAAAGGAGTTGCGTCACTGCTCGTCCATCGATCACGGAGTTAACCATCGGCGCCTTACTTTTTTCAACTACCTCCATTATCCGCGATATCGACCATCGCGCAATTTTATTATTATTATTATTATTTCTTTTTCAAATCCGTCCGGTTAATTTGGAAATTTCAACGCAATTGCGACGAACGAAGTTTGTGCGGTGCAATTCGAAAATTTGGGACGCAATTTTACGATAAGAGGAATTTATGGAGAAAAAAAAACTTGAAAACAACCCTTATCGAATGAAATGACAAAATTGTCAAAGATCAGATAAATAATTTCCAGGTCATTTTTCGTCGGTCGATAACGTGAAAATGTCTTTAGCACTCGGAAAGTTAATGGTGAAGAATTACAAATTGATCATTAGAGTAAAAAAAATCGATAAGTTTTTGAGTCAAAAATAAATAAAGAAATGTCCGAGCCAATATTTTTTTAATATTTCACAAAGCCGGCATTCCAGAACAACGCGTTCACGATTTTGTCGTCGCGCGAGTGACGAAAATTCTAACGCCGTCGGATTGTCATCGTCGTCGAGGTGAATGGTCCGCCCCGGGGAGTAGACGAGTCACGCGCGATTCACACCGCCGTTATAATAATATACACCCAGTAAACACTCCGTCCTCGGCCGGGCGACGCGATACAAAGGTGCTCGGACTTGATATTATAATAATCATTATTATTATATCGCTGCGGTCGTAAAACGTGCGATTCACGAGCCGAGAATCGTATCATTGTCTGTTCCACTGACTGTTGGCGCGTCGTTCGAGGAAAATCGTTCGACGTTGCGCGGACAGCGGAATATCGTATAGTCATACACGTTTAGCTTCTTTGTACTCGATGCGTCGAGGCAAGTGGAGCAATGCCGCATACGATGTTTTATTGCCCATTCTCCCCCCTCCCCCTCCCCCTATGGGCTCATTCTAGTTTTTCCTCAAATAAATTCGATACCAGAAACCATTAGACTATTCCTGCTACGCATAACGAATAATCTCTAAAACTCGAAAAAAACAAAAATGACTCACGGTCTTTAATTTTTATTTGAAATGTTTCTCGACCAATGAAATTATTTTTTTTCTTCGAACAAAGAGATTAAGAAACAGAAAAACGTGTGACTCACCATCGGTCCGTGAGCTTCGCGAACTGTTAAATTGTTTTTATTCTACAAACCAATGATTTCCGAATTAGATGAATTATTCTCTTTTTTTTTTGTTACGCTTTTCTCCTGTTCGATTTTTTCTGCAAAATAATGTATTTTCGGAATTAAATAAATAATTTTTTTTTCCTGTTGTGGATTATCAAAGAGAAAGACAAAAGTGATTCGCCATCAGTCTACGTTTCTCGAATTGTTAAATTGTTTTTATCCTGCGACCAATGTATTTTTCGAATTGGATTAATTATTTTCTTTTTCCCGTTCCGATTATTCGTCGCTAGTTTAATTCGCGGTAATAAAACGCGGATTTTCACGGCGAATCGTGGCCAATTTGCCATGGTACACAGAAAAAAAAAATTGAATCAAATAAAATTTGCTTGCGGGCTGCCAATGAAGTGAAAACGTTGTTTCAATTCTACTCTGAATTCGTACAATTTCATACCGGATTGAAACAATAACATGTCATCTTGACAGTCTTGTTGTCGCTGTTTCAATATCATATGAAATTGTAAGAATTGAAAGTAGAATTGAAACAAACATTTTTTTCATCGGCAGCCCGCAAGCGAATTTTTTTTTTCAGTGTACTCCGCTTTTCTTTTCTCTCGCGTTTTCCTCTTTTCAATAATCCAACGAACCTCCGTGTCCCGCCTACAGCCTGTTGACGCTAAGTGTACGTGACGTATGTTACGCTAGTTGCGTAACTACAAGCCAAACGCGGTGTGATCTTCACGGGCTTCTGAGGTTGTGTGCTCTCGCCTATCTATCTATTACGCTAACTTCTGCGCGACCCAGTCCGGTTTAACATGTATTCCTGGCGTTCTCGGTACGAGTGAACGGAAATTGAATAACACGAATCACCGGACTTATTTGTGAGTCACGCTTGATACGTCGATCGATTAATTAAGCCGCCTGCGTGTCGACTGAACAACTTATTGCAATAACTCGCTACTCAACATGTCGAATCACGACGGTTGCGTCTTTTGCGTTGCGCAAAGCTCTCGATACGGGATTTTCCCGATATTTTTCTGCACATTTTTTTGTCCAGATCCCCCAGTTTGTGCGCGATGCACGACATTAGGAAAGTCTCCAGATAACGGCCGGATGAGCACGGAGTATAAACTCGCGGGGATTTTTTTTTCTCCCCCCTCTTCCTCCGACGAGTAGAAAACCCGCAGGGAGTTACGCGACTAAACAAACAGTTTCAGGAAGCGGAGAACGCGCTCGCCCGCGGGGCGGAGGAAACAATATCGAACCGAGATAGACGCTGAGCGTGTAAGCCGAAGTGTCGTAAAACTCGGTGGGCTCGTGTAAACGAGACCTCCTGTTTTGTCGATATTTTTGTTTTCCTTCTCAACGTCCAAACAACACACTGTCGTTGTTATTCGCGAAACATTATGAAATACCGATCAGCTTTTTTTCAATCTAAAAAATTGTTCGCATGAAAAACAGAAAAGAAATTGCGAATTAAGGTTGTACTAGCACAGTGACTGACGCCGCCTAAGTTCGAGAGAAAAAAGACAAAGATTACAAACACTTCTCGATGAGAAAAAAATCTGAAAAAATGCTAGCAT
>JAPYZD010002624.1:0-23555 GCA_030522725.1 Ichneumoninae sp. B BG-2022a
TAGAGAATTTCATAACAAAGAAAACGAGCCCAAAGAAAAGTCTGTACGATGAAAAATACGGAAGTTATGGCGTGCTAAAGATGAAATTTTGTCTGATGCCGATATCTTCAGGGTCATATTTATTTAAGGCCTTAAATAAGTAAATAAGGCTTTAAATAAGGCAGATAGTATTTAAGGCCGACATTTTTTGCAAGAAAAATGCAGTTCTTGTAAACCATCCAACGACACCGGAACAACCTAAAATCTTTGTTCAACTCTCCGAAATCTCTAGTAAAAGTGAGCAAACGCAACTACCTGTGAATTACCTGCGCAAAATACCCGTTGAATACTGTGGATATTCTCGAGACAGGAAACACGGTTATTACACCGACTCATTTTTGCAAACGCTCAACTTTAAAATCCAACCACTGGGGTACTCTTTACAGAGTGCGGAATTCGTCATTAAATTTGTGATCCTAAGTGTCTCCAGTATATTCCTGAAAACAATCCTCGTCGATAATTTTACGAAGGTAAACTTAACAAATAGAAATAATCCATCAAATCAACTCTGTGGTGAAGGAATCGTGAAACTGAGGGTATTTCATAATCAGAAATAATATTCTTGAATCTTGATCAAGTTAGCAAGCCTATATCCCGGATTAATTACCTTTTTGTTAAGGTCTAAGAAGGGCAATTATTTATGTTATCTGGACGTAAACACCGGCAATGAAAAACATCCGGATGCCTGCTTTGACATGGAATTCTTTGACGTTAGATCTTTTCGGCTCTCTTTACGAATGTTTGAATATTGTATACCCTAGTAAGTTGACGGACGGCAGCTTTTAGGGAAAAAAACAACTAAAAAACGGACCAAAAAACGGGCACGTCCGTTGGGAAACGAAACAAACTACAAAAACGGTAAAACGGACCGTACGTTTGGATTCGTCCTTTTTCGGTTGCGGAAAGCGAGGAAGGACCGAATATTTTTTAAACAAATTGTTGGTTAAGTTTATAAAATTTTTTTGTTGTTTTGCTTTTAATTCTGTTTTTAATGGAAGGACAGAATAAAAATACGATCTTGCTCTATTTTCGGTTTCCGCGACAGATAAAAGACCAAATGCCAACAAAAAATGTACAGTCCGTTTCCCCTAGCAAGTTGACGGACGGCTGCTTTTAGGGAAAAACTAAAAAACGGACCGATCCGTTGGGGAACGAAATGGACCACAAAAACGGTAAAACGGACTGTACGTTTGGATTGGTCCTTTTTCGGTTGCGGAAACCGAGGAAGGACCGAACATTTTTTATTAAAAAATGTTATCTTTTTTAAATGTTTTCTTGTTGGTTAGCTTTAATTCTGTTTTTAATGAAAGAACAGAATAAAAATACGATCTTGGTCCTTTTTCGGTTACGGGAACCGAAAACGGACCAAAGCAAATTTTTCGAAAAATAACGTTCGGTCCGTTTTCGGTTTCCGCAACAGAAAAAAGACCAATTACTAACAAAAAATGTACAGTCCGTTTTGTCGTTTGTTACAGTCCGTTTTGTTCCCCAATGGAAGTGTCCGTTTGCGGTCCGTCAACTTGGTAGGGTTGTCGTCTTTTACGGTCCGTTTTATTCCCCAACGTACGTGTCCATTTTTCGGTTCGTTTGCAGTCCATCAACTTGCTAGGGAAAATTTAATAATCATCGAATATCACCAGGCTATTCTTAGATATGCGTTATTCGAATCGCTGACGTAGAATCACTCCGATCGATTTGTTTCTCAATCTCTCGGGTAAATTTCTCTCACACCTAAAAGTACCAAATTATAAACCATTGACACGACGTATTTCTTTTTTCACCGAGCTGAAACGAGGGGGATAGGCGGAGGTGACACGAGAGGTAAACAAAATGATAGTTCAATAGATATCACAACAACCGTTGTTACCAAATATTCAATTCTATTGTTATACCGATTTGTTTTTTTTTCTAACATAAGTTTATAAGTTTTTTTTCTAACATAAGACAGCTCTATACAGATCTCTTTTCGAATTATCGAATCGTCGAATATTGTATAACTCTGATATCGTCGAACCTCAGCCGGGCTATCCTTAGGTAGGCTTTATTCGAATCGCTAACGTAGAATCACAGCGATTATTTTTTTTTTATTTCTCGGGTAAATTTTATTCTCACTTAAAAGTAGCAAATTATAAATTATTGACGCGACTTATTTCTTTTTTCATCGAGCTGAAACGAGAGGGATGGTCGGAGGTGACACGAGAGGCAAACAAAATGATACTTCAATAGATCTTACAACAACCGTTGATACCAAATATTCAATTCTATTGTTATACCGATTTTCTTTTTTTTCTAACATAGTACAGATTTGATTCGCAAATTTCGGCAGCTACACACTGAAATACAATAATATACCTATTTTACATACATGATAATATGAAGTTCAAAAGTTCATGATTATAGGGTACTTTTTTATTTATTTATTTATTTATTTATTTATTTTATTTTATTTTCATCAGGGTTTAAAGGAAATTTCTTTAGCCAAGGGATAACGCTGCGAATATTCGAAGAAAAGCAATCGAATTACACAGATGACGTGCGAAGAAGAGTAACGAGCCTAGCTCGGAGGGTCTACTCGAGTGGAACACTTTTATTTAAACGACAGTATAATGAAAAGAAAATGAAAAATTATTAAGTCTAAATCCGCACTCGATCGATCGCTCCGACGATGGGGCTTTTGCGTGGCAAAGTAGAAGAAATGAAACAAAAAAATGCAAAGTTATCAAATTGAAAAGTATTGAAACACTGTAGAATAATAGATTACCGGAGCTAAGTTTAATGCTCGTCGTTCGCGAGTAGCCAATTGCGGCATGTTTTTTTTTATTTATTTTTTTTGCGACGATTTACGTTCGAATTTAGCGTATCAGGTACAGATAGTCAAGCAATGATCTTCTGGTAAGGTAAAAATGCCATCACTGTCAGTCATTGTTCCAGGTACGTTCGAGTTGTTAGGAGGGGGGCTACAAAAAGATGTCTACAAAAATATATAACCGTATTTTTTATATACCACTGTTCGTACACTCAGATAAAAAAGAAAACATACAAAAAAAAAGAGAGAAACGAAAAGAGAAAAAGAAAAAAAGAAAAAAATAATAATAATAAGAAAAGATAAATGTTCTCGACATTCTACGAAGAGGCTGACAAAATTCTATACTTTTTGCTCGTTTGTTTCTTTTACCCTTGGCAGAAGATGAAATGCTTTGTACAATAAACCTTATAATCGATATTAATCGTTATAATTAGGTATACAAGTGTATCGCACATTATATTTTTTTTTTTGGTAGTGAGTAGTGAGTAACCAACAGTGCCTGCATTGTTACTTTTAGTGCTATTTTGTACACTCATCGCTCGTAGAGTACTCCCATTGTTGCTGTTGTCGGTGTAGTCTTGCTTTTCTCACTTTCAGAATCGGTCAGTCTAGCGCACACAGCATTTATCAAATGGCATACATATTGTGTACACTAACTGCTGTCTGACTTCTGTAATCATATTACATTGTGCTACTTGAAACGTGACGTAGTAAATTTATAAAATAATATATATATATTTTTTTTTAACACAAGTCAGTGGTATGGACAACCAACACCTTCGCTCCAGACGTAAGAAATACGTCTCGGATATTCCGAGCTGCTGCTACACGCAATTTCGCTTCAATTTTCTTTTTTAAGACAAATGCATTCTGAATTCTTAACAATTTTTATGAACTATAACAAAGTTATATTCAATTTTTATCATAGCGAAAAAGAAAAAAATATTGATATTTATGAGTTAATTTTTTTTGCACACATTTTGGTGGTGCGATATAAATAAATTAAAACCGCGGAGCGAAGGAGTTAATTACAGAGAAAATACAGATAAAATTATAATTTTTATTATAATTTTTTTTTTGCATACGGGTCATTCCATGTAAAAATGGGCGACAAATTGTTAATTAATTTGAATTGGCGAAGCTGTACATTATGGAAAGCTAAACTTACATTAATCGTTTTCGCGCGCTCTCTCGGACGTTTAATCAATGTTACGTAACAGACAAACGAACAGAAATTCATGCAAAGTCTTATTAGTGAAATAACATTCCCATCGAGAGCGCTCGTGTTATAAATCTTATTGGCTACGACCACCTTCCCTGGACTACTGAGCTTGGAGCGCTAAACTAGTTGTGGATAGAACAATAAAATTCCAATGAAACACATTGAGCGGCTGGATAAACTTTATTAATCATTCGTGGTCAATATAAATTGATATCATCCATAAAACGACTCTGTTCGTTAATAATCACTCGCACGACATAACTTCAACCCCTGTAAAGTTGGCACAAACAATGTACTTTTTTTGTTGTGCTCTTTTTTTTAGATTATTGTTTTGTTTAATTAACATTTTTCCATTCGCACTACACAGAGCTATAACGAGATAATTCGTTTTTTCGTTTAGTTTACACATCGGACAGTGTTACTTCCTGGGATGCATGTAAAAAATAGTTTTCACGTTGATCTCACCCTCATGTTTTTTTTTGTGGATGTAATCTCCATTGCTGAGGAATCATTGTTGGTTCTCAATATCATTCTCCTAAAGATAGTCGTTTCCATTGAAATCTTGTTGATTGCCAAATTAATTAATGCAATATTTATTGATAGTAATAATAAAAAAAAATTGTATTCGTTAACCGAACTATAATCTGTTTTAGTAGCAAAAGGAAGGGCGTCGTGAAGAGTAAGTGTAACAAGCTACGATATTCCAGTACGGTTTGTTAGTTTGAGCTCGTTAGATGATTTCGCATCCTCGGATCAACAGTGCGACGTTCGTCACCGAGGTTGCCGTACGAGTGGTTGCACTGTCGTACCAGGAGTGCGTTATAGCTTTGAAACGAATTGCTAGTCAATTAAATTCCAAAAAAAACTTCAATTGGGTCTCTGGCATGCATCCTTTACCCGATGAGACGTACGAACAAGAAATGCAACGAATAATGAAGGAATCGCTGAAATTTTTTCATTTTCATTCACTCCGATTTTCTTTTTACGTCACAATCATTCATTATTTTCTCTTAGTTTGAGATTTCGAAAATGTGCGGAATCTCGATTAAATCGTTCGTATTGTTTTCCCGTTCCGCGGTTATGCATTCCACGGTAAGAAAACGAAAATAATGTGGCTAAAATTGATGGAAACGGATTAAAAATTTATCCCACACATACGATAATTGCGCACTCGATAAACGAACGAAATGGTCCCAGAAATAAAATTATAAGTGGCGCTCTCGTTGTCGTAAACGGTGTTGCCGGATTCGAGTACTTTTGCGATATTTACTTATCGATAGAAAAAGGTCTCAAGGGAAACAATCTAATTGTGCGTTCGGTTTGGAAGCTCGTCGGGCTTTTCGAAAAATCATCGAGTAGGTATATTTTGGCACATATATTTATATAGATATATATATAGTTTTCCTTTTTTTTTTGCCGTGCAACAGTTTCTCGTTAATTTTAAAGATGGACTGACCGATGGTGGCGAGTATGTAACGCCAAATAGTATTGCGGCTAAATGAAGCGCGATAAATTCTACCGATAAGCGAAAAATAATGAAAATTTGAGAGAAACGTTTAAAAAAACGAAAAATGTTTAATAGAAATTAATTAACGTAAACGATCTTAATAATACAGAAGGCATGTGTGTTCCCATGAAATTAGATTTTAATTATGTATATTATATACAACAACATAGGTAAATAGTATAGTGTGAGTAATTTCATAAGTAAATATTAACATACACAAAATATTCATGATATCATGTTGAATTTCGAGTTACAGTACTAGAATTTCAACAGCTACTTTTTGTTTTTTTTTCTCATGAAGAAATCCGCAGGTCCTAAAGTGACGACAATTTTTTTTTTACACACAACATTAGCAACACGGCTATATACATATTCGTGTGATGAAAGTTCGTAAATGTCGGGCATGTCGGACAGTAGAAAACAGCTGCGTGCCGGCTATTGAAGGCCAAAAATTTGATGTTTTAGGTCGAGGTGATATGCCATTAATAAAAAAAGGAACAAACAAAAAATGTATAATTAAGCCCTGGCGATTCCTCCATAGAAATATTAAGTAACAAACTCGCCACATTAAGACTTTTTTTTGTTTGTTATTATTCTTTCTGTTTCCGTCTGAAAATGCTTTGCTGGTACTTTTAATAGTTAGCCTTCGTTGTGGTAATTTTCCTGTCAAATTTTGAAATTAGATCATTTACGCTGATTTTTTTTGCTTTTTATTTTCTCGGAGCTCGGTTGGAATAATTGTTATAAATATCGATTTGCAATTAGACGGGGGTAAAAGGCTACTATTCGAAAGAGGACACAATTTTCGTCGTCTAGCAAAACAATTTCAGGTACATCAATTTTCAAGAACGCCTCAATGACTCCGAGCTCTATTTAATTTTCCCTGCCTAAGATCGACTCAATTAAGGTATGACTGATTAGGCTGGATGTGGATATAACGATCGTGTAGACAATTAACATTTGCTATTGAGCTCCTCTAAAAATTTCGCTGAGGGGTCGCTGTGTCCAGTAGCAGGGGTCGGAGGCGATCTAGGGAGAGAAGGAAAGTGGTCAAAGGAATCGTGTGCATTGCTTAACGCTCTTGAATTTTTGGGAATTTCTGATGATAGAAAAAAGACCCAATAATGTTAATGTGACGAATTCAGATCTACTCTATGCACCTCGCATCAATGCAGCCTCTGATTGAATTTCAGCATAGTTGAGGATACTCGATAGCCAGTACTTTCACAATAATCCAAAAATTGCATTCTTCATACTTTTTTAAAGGCAAAAACAAATTTTTTTCAATGTTTGTATTTTTTAAAAACCGTCAACGAAACGTAAATTTTCAACATCTTTTTCTGAAAAATTATTTACCAATTTATAGGAACGAGATTCCATGTTAAAAAATAATAAATAACAATCCTAAATAAATTTTTGATCTTTATTTCTTAATTGAAAATCCGTCGATGTTATTAAAATTCAGAATTACTCCCGACAAAAATAATCGACGGCATATCGACTGTGTAGCAGCATAGATGACAGTTATTGTAAAAAATATAATTAAGTAAGAAACTAATAAGAACAAGTTACAAAGTATTGAGTATCCGTAAAACGATGTGAAACATACGTGGGTCGATCTGTACGGTAAACAGATAGAACTAACCATCAAGAATGTGTTTTACATAGTCTCAACACGCGTCTTTCAAAAAAAGGAGATTATCGTGAAAACTCCGTTGGTGCACGATTTCGCGTGAAATTTACTGAGTCACTGTATGTTTCAGCATTCCCTCATTAGTTTCTTCTCTGGTCGAGGTGCCACACATTATGGCTCATTTATGGTTGCCCTATTTATGACTCATAAATAGGGCATTCCGTTACTAGTTCACGCACTCAGTGTAGATATACAAAACGTGCACTAATGGGATTTGTACTGTATATCATTCTTCCTGACATCCAAACTTGCACAAAATTGCAGTGTGCAGCAAGCAAATCTCTTTTAAATTATTGCATTGTGGTGCGTCTGCATTTGGCGTGACATATTCAACGATGAAATAAAGTTATTGAAACTTTATTTCATCGTTATTTCAGCGACTGTTGCCTGCGGCTGCGTTACATAATTCGCAAACAATGCGGATATGCATCTGAAGGTGATGTGAACTACCCGCAATAATAAAAACTGTAATCCCAATTTTTTAGCGACGATTTAACACTGTCGGGCAAACAAAAATTGTTGGTATCTTCATTTATCACTTGTCATATTAGCAACCTTAATGGATTGAGAAAAAAAAATCGGTTCTCGTTATTATTACCGACCGAGCTCGAGAAGCAAGCAAATGTTCTTAGAATCCTCATTTATTGTCATATCATAGACCTTAATCGATTGTGAGGGAAAAAAATGGATTCCCGTTTTTATTACCGACCGAGCTCAGAAGATAAGGTGTTTTCGCATCACCTTAAAGTGAAGCATAAAGTGAAGACACGAAGTGGAGCGAGAACGAACGACGAAAACATGTGCCATTCTACGTTAAGGAGATGAGAAAGCTCACCCAAACCCGTCCCAGGCTCAGCCAGTAAAAAAAAATCTAACCAATTTTTTATTTTTTCGAGGGTGTTAACCTCACACTGTAAAAATAAATTGTAAATTCAATGTACTGGAACTTAAAATTTACTAACATTACTCATATTAATTAAACATTAATATACTTTGCTTGTAAAATAAAAATACCAGATATTAAAATTACAAATCTTTTGCTTGAAATTTACAAAAATGTTCATGAAAAATACAAATTTTACTGTAAATTGAGAAACGGTTTATATAAAAAAGCTTCCAATACTGTTAATTAATTTTCAAACAACATTTCTTTACAGTGTATTATTACTGGGAAACGAAATTGCTACTGATAAATTGCGTTGACGCCAACCACTTAAGGTGAAGTGTAACCGCTAAGAGTGCGAGAGAGATAACTGCAATGTCGCAACCCAAAAATCCTCCAAGTCGTTTATTTCTTGGGAAAATGATGAGAACAGTGAACTCCAGAATTAGTACTCATAGTTTACCGTTCTCGTCATTTTCCCTAAAAATTAACCGTCTTAGAGAATTTTGGATTGCAGTTTTGGTTACCGACCGAGGGGTTGCGCTTCACCTTAAGGACGCCTGAAGAAAAGCGCAAGAATATGAGACATGGTTGCCACGAAATTCTCCAACTGAAATACCCTGACTTTCGCCGGTCTTGCAGAACAAACATTTGATTTTTCCAGTCAATCGATCAACCCAGTCAATCTAGTAGGGAAGAAGAATTAAAAATAACGTAAAGTGTAATATATAATGATTACTAATATTTTAAACTCAGTTCACAATGTTAAAAGTTCCCAATAAAATTAATATCACGACACAGCCATATAAATGCTATACATAGTCTGAACATAGAATTAAATGAAAAACATCGAATTCAAAAAAATCCAGGGTAAAAAAAAATCCATGCCTTCCAAGTTCCAAGAAATCCCCTGACTTTTCCCGATTTTCCAGGTTTTCCAGGTCCGTGGCAACCATATGGCTGAAGGTGTTCAGCCTGCCCGTAAGGAAAACACCCTTTCGGTTACACGCCGCATGAAGCTTAGTCGGTCCCAAATTGCTTTCCTCACTTCCTCCGACACCGTTAATATTTTGTTCAAAAATAAATTAATTTTTACTGGGCAATTGATACGCCTATGAAAACCTAATTAGCTCTTGTCTAAAATATTAGCAGTCTCGAACAAAACAAGGAAGACCATTTGTTTTATGTGAAACTTTATGAAGTGCAAGAGAAATACCGCTATTGGCGCTTACGTCGGAGATTGAGCGAAACACTCGGAAAGAGCTTTCACATCGCCTTAAGGGGGAAATTAACTGTCTATCGAGCGTACCCCTTTTATCCCGGGCTTATGTGGACGATCGAAGAAGGTCTTAAAAATATGAACGCAATTTTTCTCGCGACCGGCTTCATAAAGTCTCAGTCAGAGTGAGATTTTTTCTTCGAGAAAAACGTTTTGGCTCCTCTTAATGCAATAATTTTTTAAAGAAGCTCGCTGCAACGTCTCTTCATTCGGCCATCCCGACCACAAGGAATAAATGATGCAATCTAACGAGCAATTTACCTACGTCAGAACGAACCATTAAAAAAATTCCATGCAGTCGTTCCGTAATTATATAAAATTCTCCGACACGTTCGGCCAGTGGACGGTGATAAAATGATTCGTGTGACCTGTGCACTACCTAAACGTATAAATTTGCGGCATGCACGACTAAAAAGTGGGGAACGAGAAAGTTGGACAGAGTGAGATTGGTTATAAAAAAAATAGTGACTTAAGCGATTTTTTTTTGCGGAATAGGCGATCTGCGGATTAAACGGACGAGCGATAAATATGACGGGCCGGGGTTTACATCGAGTGTTCGAGGAAAACGTGGATATAAAAAACGATCCAATGAATAGTAGCATGTGTGTGGATATCTTTTTTTTGACATTAAGCATTCGATTAATAAAAATTTCATTGAACATTATTTGTCGGGTCTAACTTAGCTAGCTTTGAAGTTTGATGATTCGAGGATAGTCTGATTAATTTTGATGACGAGCCTGGAATGAATATAGTGTTCGTGCGTTTATCATTCTGTTATCATAAAGTTAGCAAGCCTATAACGTCTTTTTTTTCAAGGCCTCATGCTATGCTCAACGATTAATTGCTTGCAAAGGAACACAATGAACTGCAAACTTCTTCTTTAATCTCTAAAAGTAGATTACTCAATGGCAGGGTAACGATAATATACTTTGGTATATGCGTGCTACTGTCTCGAAAGATTGAAAGATTGGCCTTGACGTATAGTTCGAAGGGAAAAAAATGGGCGGGTGGGTTTTTTTTAGTTTTTTTTAGGGCTATCAAAAGGTGCTGTTCGAACACCGGGCTAAATGGAACGGTATTTGTGGAATTGGTTTGCGGAATCGAGATACATGAATTTGTTATTATTCGTTAAACGCTCGAATGATACATATGTTTGAGACACGAGGCGAAACCTTATTCCCTTTTTTTCTCTCTCTCTTTTATTGACTGTTCGGGTTAATACCGGTGTGAGCAACGAGACGGACAAAAAAACACTTTGGAAACTAAGATCAAGGCCTCCGCCATTGCTACGAACTTACTAATGATCTTTTTTTTTTCTTTTCTTTTCCGAAGAAAAAAACATCAATACTGACATCTGTGGACACAGTATTTATATGTACAGGACTGCTAGGTCTAATGCTAATTGTAATTGGTCTGTTTTGCCGAATCTCCGAATAAAAAAAAAAAAATTGATAAAAAAAATTCACTTCCGCATCGCGTCGGCCGAAAGTAAGGTAGTGTTTTCGAAATTTCTTGTTATTCCGAGAATCGTTTAAACCGACCGCATACAAATAGATATTCTGAGCGCAAGTCCACTAGAACTACAAAAATATATAATTCTTATATCGTAATATTATGCATTACTGTCAACACAGCAGAGGGTACCGAAGAAATATTTTACTACGCTGATTTTTCCTCGTCGTTTAAAATGGAAATCTAGACTACACAATATATCATTCATACTCTAAAAAGTGTTGCATTTGTTTTTCTTCTTTTAATGTATCGAAATTATTCGCTACAACGAACTTTATATCTCAAGAAAAAATAAAAATAATAATAATAATAATTTATATTCACGAACTGTTAGTAAGTACATATACTTTTAGTATTTAGATTATTTTCTACCACAAATATTACACAATGAGCCAAACAGATTAACAGTCATTCATTGTGTGAAAAATATGTTTTTAAATGAAAAATGCAAAAATATCTTCTCGAACGTTTGCGTTTTCACAATCGTAAATGCATTAGATTCTACGGAAAAACAGTGTGATAATGTCCCAGGACGATAGATTATATTTTTGTTATTCCATGTGGTCTAGATTCGCATTGATTGATTACCGTCTCGTATATCGAGCAATAAATACCTAGTACAATATCTCTCAACCCCCTGCATAATAACCGTGATATAATTTTATTTTATTTTTGCCACTTTGTGGATGTAGGGGAAATTTACAAGATAATAACAGTCTGCTGTAGTTATTGTGAAGTTCAGCAATATCGGTATTACTTTTACTGGAGGGACAGTCGTACGAATTAATTCAATACGCGACGCAAGAGCTCGAGCAAATCGCGGGTTACTCTTAAAAAAAAAAAAAAAAAAAAAAAAAAAAACAGAAAGATTTCTCCTCTCCAGATTCTATCACGTACTAAAGATCATGCCGTAATAATTCACCAAAATGAAATTTAAATGAGCCGACCTGGGCCTTCAAAATCGAAAGTTTATTTCGTGAAAATTTCCGCTATCATCCGCAATACCAATTACCACAGCTGTTAAAATAGTAATTATGCGGGCAGTAATGTAACGAAAATGAGAAGAATAAAAATAAAACAAAAAGAAAACAGTAAGACAATCGAAAAAGCGGTAGAATGTTAATTTTAAAAATCACACCTTACTGAATATCTTTGATTAGCATGGAACAAAGAGCAAATGCATATATCCCTCGTGAATCCCTTGTTTAACGAATTATTTACGAGTAAAATCTATGTTCAAGTATTCTGGATTTTTGTACAATTTTTTTTTCCACTCTATCATTCGCTTTTTTCTCAATGCATTGCAATTTCGATTTGTCGATTACCGATATAATCCTATAATAACTTATTTTTTTTTCTCGGTTCTTGATTTTATATATCCGACATAGATATACATACATATATATATATATCCGACGATCTTTTTCCCGCGGTTACTACTCAACTTTTTTTTCCGTTTTGGCAGAGATGACTTTAGATTAACCGGCCGTGTTGTGATGCAATGAGAACTTTGTCTTTGTTGCTTCAAGGAGACAAGGTTTTAAACAAATTTTTCATATTTCCTTTTTTTTCGCTCTCTCTCTCTCTCTCTCTCTCTCTCTCTCTCTCTCTCTCTCTCTCTGTAGTAAAATTTGCATGAACAAGCATGGAAGTAGGGCTTGTGCAATGATTATAGTTGTACATTCGATGTGATTTAGAATAAGGCGGAGTTAGTTACATGAAGGGTAATCGTATCTAAGACTTACACTGTCTGCTCTGTTGGGACATACTTCTCGAAACAGTTGTTCAATGAGTGGTTGCCTGTGGAGAAATCATTCACAGCTACAGTCAATGTCAAAAAACACAAACAAAACAAAACATCAAAAATTCATATCATTCGATAATAAATACATTTTTCATAGACGTTTTGGTCAGTAAATAAAATCTCTAATATAATATTTTTTTCCAATCTTTCTTGAAATATCGAAACGATCAAGATTTTCAATACCTTCGCGGTTGGATGGGCCAATTACCGTATTGCGCAAGAATTCTAATTATGTATTTTGGAATCAAGCCAAATTGTTACAGACCCGCCGAGTCTTTGTGTTTAACGGCATTGCATTTAACCTTCGTTCAAAATTCATTACGTAAACGCGCGAACGAGTTTTGGGTGGTGGTAGGAAATTGAATGTTACCCGAGGAATGTCTGGCTTCGGCGTGAACGCGAAGTTTTAGTTGCACCGGAGCGCGGCGAGGAGTTCGATCATACGCGCTAGTTTCGTCACGATTTTCCAGGCAAAAAATATTCCGCGCTGAGGTAATGGATAATAAAAAAAAATGTTAGTCGTGTAATAATAAAAATAAAAATCTGTGTCACATACTGATAGTGCGTTTCTTTTTGTTCATGAACACAATTGCGGGAAACTCACTTTGCAAAAAGACGACGAAGCAATATTGCGCGCAGAGGTAAAGGATAATAAAAAATATTCTTTCGTCGTGTAATAATAAAAACAAAAAATAAAAATCATTGTCACATATTGATAGTTCGATGCCTATACGAGATTTTTTTTCATGAACACGAATGTGGGAAAAAACGTGCGAAAAAAAAACTCACTTTGCAAAAAGACGACGAAATAATATTACGCGCAAAGGTAAAGATAACAAAAAAAATTCTTTCGTCGTGTAACAATAAAAATTAAAAACCATTCTCAGATGTTGATTGTTCGATGCCTGTACGAGATTTTCTTTTTTTCATGAACACAAATGCGGGAAACGAAACGTGCGAAAAAAAGAAACTCACTTTGGAAGAAGACGACGAAACAATATTGCGCGCAAAGGTAAAGGATAACAAAAAATATTGATTCGTCGTGTAATAATAAAAATAAAAAATAAAAATCATTGTCAGATACTGATTGTTCGATGCCTGTACGAGATTTTCTTTTTTTCATGAACAGAAATGCGAGAAACGAAACGTGCGAAAAAAGGAACTCACTTTGCAAAAAGACGAGGAAGCAATATTGCCCGCAAAGGTAACGGATAACAAAAAATATTCTTTCGTTGTGTAATAATAAATATAAAAAATAAAAATCATTGTCAGATACTGATAATTCGATGCCTATACGAGATTTTCTTTTTTTCATGAACACGAATATGGGAAACGAAACGTGCGAAAAAAAGAAACTCACTTTGCAACAAGACGATGAAGCCATATTGCGCGCAGAGGTAAAGGATAACAAAAAATATTGTTTCGTCGTGAAATAATAAAAATAAAAAATAAAAATCATTGTCAGATACTGATAGTTCGATGCCTGTACGAGATTTTCTTTTTTTCATGAACACGAATGTGGGAAACGAAACGTGCGAAAAAAAGAAACTCACTTTGCAAGAAGACCACCTCCTGGGGGCAGATTAGGTAGCTCTTGGTCCGCAAGAAGCTGGAACAGTTGAAGATAGTCGAAGCCCGCTTTACCTTCCTGCTGTGCGACGATTTCTGTTGGAAATAAAGAGAGACAGCGTTAATATTTTTTATTTACCCTCATAGCCGTCGAATGAGTGCTAATTAAAATATTTGCATTTCAGACGTGATTGGTGTAGTACATATATAAAGTATCGTGGCATACTATCGGTAATATTGTAAAATTTGTACTATACAAAAATTGCGAAATGTTTTTTTTCCGGTCTATCGGCGCAATATCTCGGGTTAATAAACTGCTCAAGGATCGTGGGCCGTTGTTGCATATAGGGATGGTCGACATACTTCTCTATAATGTATTTTTATATGCGGTAAATTATTCTAGAAAAATGATTATGCAGTGATGAGTTGATAAGTGCTTTCGATGCATTTTATGCGTCCTTCCTAGGGGGTTTTTTTTCTCTCTCTCGTTACAACAAGATTGTCGAATCAATTATACTTAAAAATGAAGTATCATTAAAAAAAAGTTACTAATAAAAATTTGTCGTAGTTTTACAAATAAATGTTGGAAAAACATATCTACGCAAACGATGAATATTTTACTACTTAGTTTTAAATAAAAGCATGCAGCTACATCGGACTGGAACGAAGTTGTTCGTTTTCACACTACATTTCTTATGGAAATTGATTTTTTTTTCGGATCACTCCTCGTCGCAAGTAAGTAAATTTTTCTCTAATCGTCAACGCGCGAAGCGCGACTAATTAATCCACCTCTGGAATTGTCTACACTCGGTCATTATGAATTAAACCTCGATATAATGACATGACATTTGAAAAAAATAATGAATTTCCCCCGAGTGAATAACGGCAATCGCAATGAATCTCCATAAGAAATGCATTGCCGTTAAACTATTGAGAGAAAAAATAAAGGTAAAAGGGAATTGCGAGAATAAAAAAAAGTTCTAATGTGTTGTAAATAAGTTTGCACCTACCTGTGGCGCCATCTAAACTATTTTCAACACAGTGATAAGTATTTTACGTTTGATAACTCTATAAGTCTAACTTTTTTTTCTTCGTCTAAATTGTGTGAAGTGATATGACAACTCCAAGGGTGGACCTATTTCTTTTTCGCTTTTTTTTCAAGTTTCTCAACTACCATGTTGTACAATGATTTTTCGTACGAAAATAACTCGATGGAAAAACAGCCATTGGCAAGCAGTGCCCGTCAGATGAAAGAATTTATTCCAAATAGTTTGAACAATCCACTATTGACTTCATTTTTTTTTTTCTAAGTTTGTACTAAAAGTTTTTATCTTACGACTATTTTTCTTAGTTCTAAAGTGCATGGCGATCGAAGCTCTGAACAGAAAATATCGACGATGTAACAATTTTTTTTTCCATGTTAATATATTACAAGAGACGATGAATTCGCGATATTCTCTTGGACGTTCTCGATTTATCAAAGCGAGAATCTGAGACGTTTGTCTCCCACAGTCTTTGCCGAACGGAACGTCACTACAGACTCTCCGCGTAAATCTCAATAATACCATTGATCGACAATCAAATACCAGCACTTCCAGAGCTCCGACACTTTTGATTGCTTGGCACATGTTCAATGCTCATTATAAATCAGAGAACCAGCTCCGTTAAAAGGATAATAATATTAGAAGAAACATTACATGACACATAGACTAGATTAAATTGAAATCGTCACAAAGCTTAAAACAGAGGTAAGACAAAACTTGATACAGACTGGTGCTCATTTTTTTCTCCTTTCTTTTTTTACGTAGATTCTATCAAGGCATTTTAAGTTGCTTCCCATTTTTTTACGGTAAACTATTAGTATCGAAAAATAAATATAATCGTCTATTTTCACAGGAAGTCGTGGCCACACACTAATCCCATAACGTTACAACAAAATACTTTATTTTCATTTCTATCTTTCTTTTCCTCGAGATTACCTAATCCTAAGCGTTACAAGACTAGGGACGTTTATACGCCTTGAGATTTTTTTTCGTGTAATGTTTTGTCGGACACCGTATTCTTCGAGAAACAAAGTTTATTATTAAGTACGTCAAGATCGTTTACGAATTGAAACGTGGATATCTATAGCTGAGGAATGATTAAACGTTATTACTCAATAAGGTGAAACACATCGAATAACTTTTCGAATAAGCTATCGGAATTACTGATTCTATTCTCCACTCGCTATATCAATGTTCTCGAGCAAGTACGAATTTGCGTCTCTCAGCACCTCGATAAGTGCAACCGCGTCACATTCGGCCTTGTTGCATTTATTGCGTTCACTGAATTAAACTTACAGACTATTTGATATACAATGGGGAAAACCTATCGTTTTTTTTGTGTTTCTGATAAAGGCAGTTACAATCTCTTCTAATAGGGATTTATGTTCTGGAGATTGTAGATTTACTGATTGTAGCCACCTTTTAGTAGTTCCCTTACTATGGAAGTTTCTATGAAAGCGACTTTGGTCTTATACGATCAAATTAATGGTAAATATATCATTTGATATTTGAATGAGAATATTACATTTTTTCTGAGAAAAAACCGAAGTGGGGAAAAATAGAAACCAAGTCTGCTTGTTGCGCCAAATATGGCCACAAGTGTTTAGCGAGTGTTAACAATTTTGGGGGCAAACTCGCGGAGCGTATAGGTGGAGGTGTCAACAAGTTGTAATTATGTACAGCGCTGAATACTGAATACTTTGAGGTTTTTTTATCGACCATTTTAAGGGGGAAAAAGAAATGGTACAGTGGCTGCAGCCTGTGTATCGACACCACGCGATTTTCGAGTTACTCGCGTTACCAAAGATTATAAAACGGGATCTTATTGCAGTCTGAAAAGGGCATCGAGAAATACTGAGAATCTACAATCGTCAAAATTTCCGTGGGTCTAAAAACCCACGATGTTACGCTTTTAGCACATTGGATGAAACTTTTTTTACCCATTGGGAAAAAACCGCCTGTCGCGTTAACTCAAATTTCTTTTACAGATCGACTGATATTTTCTCATCGTGGCTGCCGATTTGTTTTGTTTTGTGTTTTTTTTTGTCAAATTCTTATCGAATCGACACTACTAGTTAGAATCGTATATAATTAAAAACTCTTCGCTTGTGGTCCCAGATTCTCATTTCCTAAGAAATGTGTACTTATGTAAACTTTGCTGGATAAATTTTGATATATTTTTTTTTTGCTTTTTTTTGTTTTCGCCTTTTTGGCACTTGACAATATTTTGATTTGCGTTTTCACGCTCTGATGTGTCTTTAGGCGATTAACGCAAATCAGTAGGTACGGCGAATTTAGCCGTTAATCATGTTGTTCGCTATACCGTGTCGAAACGATGTTGTTGCATGAGAAATTATTATTATTATTTTTAAACCTAACGCTCGTAGTCGAGCTCGTGATCCTCTCCCTAGTGTCGGGACTGACGCGAGCGTCAAGAATGTTTGTGGGCACGAGATCGTGTGTTAAGACAGCAGCATAGGGAGAGCATTGAGTGTGAGTATGGAAAAGTAAATGAACCTTTAATTCTCCTCTCGATGGCCGTTTCTAATTCAGCCTCCTTCTTCTGCGCCTCGAGGCTCGGCTTCGGAGCTCCCGGGAACGTGACCAAAACTATGCTCATATTGTCTCGGCTACCCTGTAACATAATGGTCAAAAACACATATTAAAAAAACACTCATCGTTCAGTAGTAAACGCCTGAAGCGCCGAAGCATAAAAATTTCATTAACAAAGAAAATCTTCTGAATAACTCGGATACTTTGAAATGTATGTTGAAATATACATTAAATATAAGAAAATCTTCTGAATAACTCGAAAAGTTTTTTTGGAGCTAAATATGCAGATGTCCAACCCTCGGACGTTAAAATTAATAAAAAAGTTACCGTCCAGTTACCGAAATTTATTGAATGGAAATAATGCGAGTTTAGTCGTACATGTAAACCCTACTTTGAAATGTACTTTGAAATATTCAATGAATATAAGAAAATCTTCTGAATAATCGTATACTTTTTAGACTAAATATGCAGGTGCCTCGGATGTTTGAAAATGCATACAAAATTTGCCGTTCAGTTCTTGAGATTTATCCAGCGGAAATGTACGTTGAAATATCCATTAAATACTTAAAAAATCTTCTGAATAACTCATCAACTTTCGGAACTAAAGATGCAGGTGTCGAAACCTCGGCCGTTTAAAAATTCATAAAAATTTTACCGTTTAGTTCTCGAGATTTATCGAGTGGAAATAATGTGAGATTGACCGTACGTGTATAAGCTACTTTGAAATATACCTTTGATGTCATATACATCTTGGTTCCCGGGTGGTAAAAAGGGGATGAGTTTTCTGTGAGACCGTTCCTTGACGTCGAAAGTTTTTATTATGGTCATTTTAATCGATATATCGCAAATTTTTTTTTTTCCACTGTCGTTTAAATTTTTTTCGTTTTTTCTACTAACGTGCTCAATTTGTCATTTTTTTTACTACCGTTTCCATTTTTTCTTCTATTTTATTATTGCAATATCAGAATAATATCCGATGTGAAAATTAATCTATGAATCTTATTCATGTTTGAATTGTAATGCTTGCCCGCGTAGGGATTGAACAGTGAATACAAAAATGTTATCAACTCTTTTTGTGTGCCTTCAACGTTAAAGACAACTCGGGTATTTCGTAGCCTCCACTCCGTTAACAAATTTTCAATATTTAGGCCACCGTTCCGACTGATAATACCTTTCGTAAGAAATGTTTTGATTACCGTCGGAGCCTGTTTACCTCGACGAAAATATTGTTATTATGAGCTAGGCATTCCGTCCTAGATACAATTCATATAATAAACATTGAACGACGGCAACATTGCAACGGCTACACGGCGTCGGAGAAACATTCCAAGCCAAGTGGTTTGATCGACTCGCGTGACGAAAAGTACTTCCGATCGTCAAAAATACCGACATAATATTTTATTTATAAGAATCGCATGCTCAGCCCGAAAATGAAGTGACGCGAAAAAAAAAAGTCGGAAGTACATAAAATTGAAGTTTTTGAAGGCGTTTATTATTTTTTTTTCAGTGCTCTGCAATCTGTACGATCTACTTGACCACGAAAAACAAAATTTCCCTGCCGATTCTCTCTTCGAGTTTCTTTATAAATGCGTGTACAACAAAAAACATCCATGAAAATTGCCGCTTCACACGATGTGAAATACACCGCGAGCATATTTGTTTTCGGCAACGACCTTTCGGACGATCGGTGCGATTATCTCGTCCAGATTTTTCGCGGCCGAATGGAAAGTCGGGAACGACGAAGAGAACAATCGTCGACAAAATGCCATGCTCACCTTGTAGAGACAAGTGTCGATGACCTGATTGGTAACGGCTTCCAAGTCATCGGTGAGCAACAGCCTCGAGTATATAAAATCGCAGAGATCCTCGTTGGTCATAACGTCCCAAATACCGTCGCACGCGAGAACGAGAAACTCGTCGTGCTCGTCTCTGTCGCGAACGAATATTTCTGGTTCGGGCGATACGAGCTGCTCGCAGGGCCCACGACCCTCGACATTTTTGTACTCGTAATCGCCGAGGGCGCGCGAAACGGCCAGTGAGCCGTTGACCCGCTGCACCATGACGCTCCCACCTGCCCTCTGGATTCTCTCCTTCTCCGCGGGCACGACGGGCTTGTGATCCCTCGTCGAGAATATCGGCGCTCCGGAGTTGCACAGAACCGCCCGAGAGTCGCCGCAGTTAGCTATGTATATGTTTCTCGGCGATATAAATGCGCACACTGCAGTCGAGCCGGATTTGTCGGTTCCCGCGGTCATCTCCGGCAATTCGCGCATCTCGTCGTCCAGACGAAGAAAACCCGAGTGTATGCCCTTTATTACGTCTGCCTTGAATTCCTCCGACTCCATTATACACTCCAGCAGGTGTTCCGAGCTGTGGGCCGAAACGAGCGCCCCGGCGTGTCCGTCGAACACCGCGAAGTAACTCCAGTCCGCGAGTCCGCCGATGCCTGTCGTGGCTCTGTGCGCGTCCTCCATCTCGACTCGCCAGCCCTGCATGCTCGCGACTCCGTAACGAAGATCGTTTCCGGCTCCATGCTCGTTGTACTTGTCCGTCTTGGGTGTATCCAAAAATGCCCCCATAGTATACGCTGAAATACTATCCGAGCGGCACGATTCGCTGAGACTCTGTATCGTCGTATTCGACTGTTTTTATTTGATCAGCATCTTCCGACGTCTGCCTCAGTGATTCTCTTTCCTCTCTTCTATCTACAAAAATTAGAACAAACGAGTCGATTAAATTTAATGCCGGCACTGGTCCGATACCGGCGAACGAACAAGTTTCTTCTATACGAACATGGCGC
Source organism: Ichneumoninae sp. B BG-2022a (assembly GCA_030522725.1). Lineage (NCBI taxonomy): Eukaryota > Metazoa > Arthropoda > Insecta > Hymenoptera > Ichneumonidae > Ichneumoninae sp. B BG-2022a. Next base: position 20,711 of record JAPYZD010002624.1, read on the forward strand.
AAAGGTCTTTCGAGTGTTTTATGTTCTCAGTTTCTCGATACACGGAAGCGACGCTCGTCGCTCGTCACCCACTGTGCGATCTTCGTTCGATGCAACGTGAGGTTTGACGAAACGGAGAAAAAAATTGAAAATAAAGCTATCGGTAAACACTTCCATCTGCTCATAAATGCACTTAAACTAACGGGACGATAATATTATTAAAAAAGTAAATAAAAACGACCGATTTAATTGATAATTCGATTCAAGGAGGGAAAGTCGTGCGTTGATAAAATTAGTGAGATAAAAAGAATTAAAAAATTAAACAACGCGACGATACCGAACGAGAACAAACACAGCGGAGATCGGGGTGAAATGGTTGTGCGGTGTAGGCGAGAACGTACGGGCAGATCGGGAGGCGCATAGTTATTTACCGGTAATATCCGTAACGCGTCGTGCGATAGTCGCGAAACATTCGTCGAATTTATAAATATTCGCGATAGGACAGAGGGGGAAAAAAAAAAAACGAGGGAAAAGACCTGGTCGCGCGATCGGGCCAGCATGGAATAAACGAGGGCCTCAGTGCTAACTGAATTTGGCAGGGTAAAAGTTTTGCTACTAAAATTAGTTTTGCGTGCGATTTACACGCGAGCGTGGAAACGAGGACGAGAAAAAAAAAATTTGCGACGATAAAAATGTTAAAATACTTACGTGTGACAAGCGTCGACGTTTATCATTATTACTCCGTACGTGCGTGTGATCGGTGGGCATGAGAGTGGCTTAATCGACTCGTTTCATGTTTTTGTCAAGGCACACGAATATCACCGTCACCATGTCTTTTTTTGCCAGGCCTCTCAACACACACAGAAACAACGAAATCGACTCGCATGAATGGCGGACACACTCGACGTTCGCGGCTGCGCATGCGCAGGTTTTATAAATAAATTTCGTGGGGTGTCGTCATCGAAGGCCAATCGGAGAGCTTGTTTTCCGTTCGACTTTGCCGTTCGCAACGGTCTCTCACGTCCACCGTGAACCTCGAGGAACGCGCGCGCGCTACCAATTGGCACGATTATCGCCCCGAAATTTCGAGGTTTATCAACAGAGCCTTCATTTTATTTTTTATAATTTTTTTTTTTTACATTTCGATACGAACATATCGTGGCTCTCGGATAAAAATAATCAAAGCTCTCCGATACTTCTAATGACGATTCGAATATTTCGTTTTATCTCGTCTTTATTGGATTTTTAAATTTTTATTCGCAAGAAATAATCATCGACTCGAAGCATCGCGAATGCTCCTCAGAGACTTTAATGTTCCCAGAATATTCGTCCTTCGCTCGTTTCGTTAGCGTATCTGCGACTCCGTCCGTTACGCGAAATCGACGAAGCGATAATTTCGACACTTCCGGTATTCCCGGAACGATGATTCGAAGGGTCAATTTTCAGCAGGTGTAAATTGCAAGATGCGCGCGCACGATGCAATCCTTGAATGAATGCGTAACAATAATGTGGTTCACTGGAGGAGCCAGGTGGCGCATGCGTAATAAATGTTTTTGAGGATTATATAAATTCCGTTGAATATGCAGTAATTTCACATCTATATAAACGTTCACGAGATCACATTTCGTTATAGGATAACGTGAAAAGTGGAAAATGTGATCGCGTCGATAATTACCTGTATACATTTTTTACGCAAAATGGCGACATCAAACTTGCTTACAAAGATCGTAATTACACCGTTATTTTTTTTTTCCTTTTTAATATGGCAAAAATGTGTAGAAAGTCACAAAATTCAAAGCGAATTTAAAAATCTTTAAAAATTCGTACGTATTCAGAAAAATTAATGAATCATTTTCATTAAAAAAAAAATGTTAGGTTTCCGGAAGATTTGTTGAAAAATTTTATTTGTCATCAATTTGTCTATAACATTTTGGAATTATTATTATGCAAAATTAATCCTTTCATCACCTTGAATATGCTTGATTTTTTAAAGAATTTTATATAATCGGGAAGTGTTTGTACTTCCCTCGCATTTCTCTGAAGATTCGTTCGTTCCTTCTTCGTTACCATGGTATAAAATAACAGGAATTGCATTGCGGATCAACGGTTCTACAAGATCCGAAAAACAATCTTTAAAAAAAAACAACATTGTTTATTTGAAACTCCGATTCATATATATTATCGGGGTTATATATCATATATATAACTCCGAAGGATATATATTCGTCCTTCAGCCGAATATATATGAGGTATTCCATACGGTTTCGAACAGTCAACAACCCGACCCTCTCCAAAAAAAGTCATAATTTCACCACAATTCATGATTATTGACAAGAGGTTTTTGTAATTTTTCAGAATTTTTAGAACGTATTTTTTTGAGATATCGAAAAATTGAACTTTTTTAAAAACCCCTATATCTTAAAAACTGTTGGTCATACTAAAAAACGTTTAAGACATAAAAGTTGCAGTTTTAAATGAACTTTTGAAAACAAAATTTTGTAGATTTTTTGAATGCAATATACTTCCATTTTTATGAAAAATAGACTAAAATATTTTTTTTCAGCAATTATGTCATGTTTGATTTTTCTTAAAAAATTCCAGAATATACTCTCAAGTATATAGAGTGATCTCATATTTTTGTGTGGATGGGCGAGATACCCGTTTGATAGCTATGCTCTGTTTAAGATCGATTTTTCATTTTAAAAATCCCTTTTTTTAATGAAAAATCCCCAATCCCTTTTTTTTATTTGATTTTTTAACTTCCATCATTGTGGATAGTGTCACAATTTTTATAAAATCCAATGGAAAGTGATAAATATCTCTCTTTTTTATGAAAAATCGATCTTAAACGGAGCATAGCTATCAA
>JAPYZD010002625.1:0-15318 GCA_030522725.1 Ichneumoninae sp. B BG-2022a
ATTATTATTATGCAAAATTAATCTTCTCAGTACCTTTAGTGTATATGATTTTTTTCAGATTTTTACACCATCAAGAAGTACTTGCAATTTTCTCTTATTATTGTCGAACTTATGCGAAGTCAGAGTGCAGCGAGACTCCCTCCTTAAGAGAGCGGAATTGCGCAGCCCCTTGCTGGCAAGGGTTCCCCACCCTAACGGGAAATACATAGAAGTCCAACGGAAAAAAAAAACAGAAAAAATGAGTACTATGCGTTATAGCGAGATGAGCTCTGTAACGAGAAAAAAACTGTACCATAGTTAGGTGTATATAATAATGCTAAAAAAAATCGTGCGTTGAAGTAACAGGAATTTAACGTTGTCTACGTAACGAGAGAGAGCGAGAGATAGAGAGAGAGAAATTTATATATATTAACAAACAAACAAAAACAAAAAAAATCATGAGAGAAACTAAACGACTTCGAAAGGCGCGGAGCGAGTTTCTCGAGCGTGAGAAAAATGCGAGTTCATCCCTCGTCGTCTGTCAATAGTCGGAGCTCATCGAAATGCATATTTTTCCCAATCAATTTTAAAATATTAGGGCCACATTTTGAAAAAAAAAAGTTTAATTTAAGTTTGTTTTAAAATTTTTATTACGTTTAAATTATGATTAAATTTTGTACTCAATCGATATGTCGAAAATGCGATTCTATTTTTTAATTCTCGTCGCTAGAAAGTTTAGAATGTGCCAGTGAGCGAATGTCCAAGTGCATATAAATAAAAAATTTTTTTTATCTATAATTTTTTTTTTTTATAAGGGAAGAAATAAAACCGGCGATCGGTAATCTTGGGATAGACTCGGCATTTCCGGCTATGAGGCTCTCTCCCCCGTCGCCCTCGACCCGTAATAAAGGAGCTTGAACTCGCAAGTGCTGCCGAATTGCCAAATGTAACAATCAAACTGTGTCTAGTCGAAGTTATGTAAATTATATATATATACATATATTAATGATAAATAAATTAAAATAAGGAACAAAAAAACAAAAACGAAGTGCGTTTCGCCTGGCTGGATGGATGTGTGAGCTCGAGTGACTATAGCGGGTGTGTAAAATGGATCTAAAGAAGAAAGAAAAATATTAAGTACGTTGAATAAAAAAATAATAAAAAATAATAATAATAATTAGACAATTGGGAGAGAGACTACCGACGTAAATGGAAGGGAGTGAGAGTCGTGATACGTGTCAGAGAGAAAGAGCGAGTTATACATTATAAATAATAGAGATTCGAATTTCAGTGTGTTTATAAGAAAAAAGTTTTAATTTTTTTTATTTTTTATTCTTGTTTTTTTTAATAGTCTCTCGAAGATCGATCGACTAGGTGAAAATTCTTTCTCGGTGCCTTCTTCCTGTCGCACTTCTTCCACAGATCTCGTCGATAGTCCGAAAGCCCTCATTATCTCGCGTGTATGTCGTTGCTGCACTTGCGCGAGGGTGCCTCGAGTATCGAATAATAAATATAGCGGTTCAATTTAATCCGCGAGCGAACATTCGGAAACGACGTTTGATAAGTTTCCCATTATGTAACGGGGCTGGTCCTCGTGAAAAAAAAATAATTAAAAAATAATTTAAAAAATAAAAAAATAAAGAATACAAAAAATAAAAAAAATAAAAATAAATGATGAGCTTATCGAACGATTCTGCCGCAGCGGGTAACTGCGGTCCAGCGGTTTCGTCGCGTCTATCGTGTACGCATCAAACTCGAGCCGATTACCTATATCACGAGTCCTTAATTATTTATAGTAATTATATATATATATATGTGTATATATATACATATATATACTGTTCTATCGTGTATAAAACGGCCACCCCTAAAGCGCACACGTTTTCGCGGCGCAACTCTCGCCGTTTTGTTTCATTCGCGAAGTAAAATGAAATTCACGACATAGTAAAAAAAAAAAAAAAAAATGTGAAATCATCGAACATCTTGTGTGTTACCCTCGCCAACTTCGTCGAGGCAAGAACAGTGCGCATAAAAAAACGAAATAAAAAATAAATAAATAAAGAATCCAAGTGCACACGCATTATCTCTCGCGCGAGTTTAATTCTAGACCTTCGTACTTTTATAATTTTTCTACTCTTCGACGCTAGGACTTTAAGAGTTGTAAGGAACTGTTGTTAGAAACTCGCGAATTTATATTACGTACGTTATCTCAGGCTCTGTGTAACTAGGACCGGATCTTCCTAGAACCTCCCTCTCGGCATCCTCGAACATCGCGAATCATTAAAAAGTTTATTAATCATTTTTTTTTAATAAAAAAGAGAAGCATAAAAAATATAGAAAAATTAGAAAAAAATTTATGGAGCTTATCGGCGCTTGGTCGATAAATTCGTCAATTGGGAATTCAATTAACGCATATTATATGTAGCAAATTTTGGATGCAATTTTTTTTTTTACTAATATAAAAAAAAATTACACATCTGTGTTTCTTGATTAAATTTCATATCGATTTGCTATCGCGCTATCGTCCATCGACGAATTCCTAGAGCATCTCAGGCCACTGCTGCGTGTCCCCTAAAACGTGAAGTTAGTCTCTGGCAAATTCCGTTTTTCACGGCTCTTTCCTAATTTAATTAATTTCTTTCGCGAAATTACCTCGCTTTCCCACGGCCGATCTTCTGGTCGGTGCAACAGAATAATGAGGAAAGACAAAAAAAATACACCGTAAAAAAAATCGTATGAAATTTAATGTACCGGATTGGAAGTTTTTAGGCAAAAACTGGTATATCAAATTTCATGTACAATTGTGATGAAAAATTAATTTTAGGTGAATTAAAAACATTGGGAATTCTTTATTTTTTATAATTTTCCTTAATTTCACTATGAAAGTACTTTTAATCATTTACTTTAATTTCAATGAAAAAGTATATTAATTGTTCATCGCAATTGCACATTAAATTTATTGCACCAGTTTCTCCATAAAAACTTCCAGTTCGGTACATTAAATTTACAATGTTTTTTTTACAGTGCACCCCACATTCTTGAGAGAGCTTTGAGATTCATCGCGGTAGCCAACCGACGAAGCTAATCAACCCAGAAAAATCCAGAAAAAGCGTAAATCCAAAAAATAAAATAAAACAAAAAATTTAACAATCGTTCGAGTGATTTTACCAACCGAGCGTTGTCGATGATCGTAATAGGACAACAATTTGGCGAGCGAGGGCCGAGGAAAAACAAAAAACAAAAAAATTGGTTACGATCGCGACGAGTATGCGCCTCGAAATATGTGTGTCCGCGTGTGAAAGCGTGCGTGTGCAAATCCAAATGAAAATGTTAAAGTGTATGAGAGTCGAAATTTTGTGAAGGACGAATACGCCGTCGAATACGCTATAAAAAAAAAAGAAATAAAAAATATATATATTAAAAAACAAAAAGATTAACAAATAAAAAATAAAAGAAGAAAAAAAAATGAAAAACTCGAGGAAATCGTGTATATTAGGTGCAGTGAGGTTTTAAATTAGGTGCAGTCGTTGTGATTCCGTTTTGTAAATAAACAAAAAAAAAGATAAAAGAATACATCAACGAGAGAACCGAGCTAAGGATCGAGAGACGAGTGGTTGTAACTATAAATAGTCACCGGTTGCCGATTAACGATAAATCGCTGCGACTTGTAACAGCGACTTGCAATCGACTTGCAATCGATTCGAACAACGGAAAAGAATTTAACGAACAAAAAAAAATATATAAAAAAAATGAGAAACAAAAAAAAAGACGATCGTTAAAAGTAAGTACGGCCTCAAGAGTCAGGGAGTTTAATGGACGAGAGAACGACGACTGACTGAAGCCGTATCGGGCTAATGAAATAAGAGGCTCGTTAACGTTAAACTCGATCGGGCGTACATTGTTTTTACTTAGGGGGCGTCGAACGATGTTACAGGTTGAATTTTATTATTTATTCATTTTTTTAATTCTTTTGTTTTCTCTTCGAATCATCGACAAGAATTTAATCCGTCGATCGTCCTCTCGGTCGTTAACAATTCCGAGAGACAAGGGTCCCGTTCGACATGGGTCTTGACTCTGACATACACGTGTATACATATATATATATATGCGCTGTCGCTACACACAGTTTACGGCCCTCACGCAAGGGCGTAACGAAGACTAGCGAGCCAACAAAAAAAAAAGTTCCGACACGTGTGACACTGTTTGCAATCGGAATAATCGCAGTTTCAGAAAGAAAATAAATAATAATAATACAAATATTTTTTTTTTAAGCGAGATAAGAGTGGACGATATGAATGGAAGCAAAGATGAACTATCGAACGGGACGTTTGTCGCGCAATAAATACAATAAGTTATCCAATGTTATCCGAAGCGTTAAAGTCGATTTTGAAAATAATAAGGCGATTGAAAACAATAACGACCACACACTTCATACACAGACAGAAAAAGAAACACATTATCAACAAACAAAAACTTAGCGATGTGGAGGCAAGAAAAAAAATATAACGGGAGACCGGAAGTGACAAAAAAAAAGAAAGAAATATATCTATATATACAAGTCGAACGAACACATCCTCACAGACACAAGGTGTTAATGAATTGGAATAAATGTTACAAATATATTTAAATATGGTTTTTTTTTGTGTCTCTCCTGTCCCGTGTTGTCCAGTAAGTTGATAAAATGTCGCGAGCGTCTGCACGCGCTACTTTTTGTGTCATAAGAAAAGTCTTCGGCAGATAAGATAACGGAAAGCAACCCGATCGTCCCAGCATAACAAGTGTCTGAACGCGCCGTGTTAAACTATATTAACAGTAGAACCTCGTTTATCCGAGGTAATGTGGGGTGAGCGTACGTCGGATATGTGAAATCTCACTTAAGACGGATAAGATACTCTATTCAAATTTATACTACTATTATATATTTAAAAACAAAAACACCACTTCATATAAATATTAACTTTGTTAATATTTATTTTGTTAAACTTTGTTAATGTTTAATAATAATATAATAATATAATATAAAATATAATATAGTAGTACATTTCGATACAAGTGCGAAAAAACTTTTTCTGACGAGTGTGAGTTTGCAGCTCGAGCCGAAGGCGAGTGTTGCAATCACAAGAGTTCAGAAAACGTTTTTCGCACGAGTATCGAACAAAATTTTATTTCACAAGGTGTGAAAATGGGGGTTTTTGCACCTTGCACCGAAGCGTGCGAAAAACCGCCATTTTCCCACCGAGTGAAATAACAGTACAATACGATACTTGTGCGACAAAACTTTTTCTGACGAGTGTAAGTTTGCAGCAAGAGCCGAAGGCGAGTGTTGCAATCACACAAGTTAAGAAAACGTTTTTCGCCCGTGTATCGTACGAAATTTTATTTCACAAGGTGCGAAAGAGGAGTTTTACGCACGTGAAGCGTGCGTAAATCTCCTCTTAATGCCGAGACTCCCTCCTTAATGCCGTTTTGAGACCACAGTCCGCCGACGAATAAGAAAATTGTCTTTCCCTAAGAAATCGGCAGATTTTCCTTTTCGGTTGATCGAAGGTCAGATAAGCGAGGTTCTACTGTATTACAAATGTATTACAAATGTAAGCTATATAGTTGCTCGGGCACCGACAAACGTCGGCAGTCGTTGAACTATTTCGAATCTCGGCACACTTGCGGCCGCGTTCGTCTCACTGCACTGGAAACGACTGTTGTTATAGTGTTCGGAGACTCGACCTTCTCGGAAGAAGGCATCGCCAACCGCAAACATAGTACGGTGGTCGAGCGTTCGGGCAATAACTTACGGAACGACCTCAAGGGCAGACGAAAGTCACGTGACCGTGGTGTCTCTCTCGCAGTGAAGCGAGAGAGACGCCACAAGAGCGTTGTGTCTCGCGCTCTTAAGGAGGATTCGGTCGTTTGGACGACGAATTGAATTATTGCTCTAATCAATTCTCCGACCAGTCGAGCACCACTAGACTTACACCCACCGCGATCAAAAATGTCGCCATCCCAGTGCTTATCTAATCGCGGAGAACAATTATTCTGGCGCACTAAGAAAAATCATTTTGCTACATGAAATGTTTTGGTACAACAAACTAGTTTGTTGTTACTGTATTTGGTAGATAAATTTATCAACTTAATATATATGTATAGAAACAAATTGCCTTAATTATCAATATTAAGATAATTACTTATTAGTAGACTGCAATATAATAGTGAGACTATGCACTACGCATTCCCGATGCCCAGCTTATCAGCACAGCAGAAGCCACGAGGGGTTTTCTTATCACTTACGACCCGCGCCCCCGCAAATCTAGGTTCATTGTTCAGTGTATTCTCTCGACGAATTCAAGTGCGGACCAGTCTAGTGGGAAGGCCGACTGCGAACAGACCAAAGTGATCGGAAAACGTCCCGACGAAGCTTCTAAAATTCGCTGTTCTTCAGACCGTATTGAAAAAGAAAAAACCCAATTGCAATGGATTACACGAGATTCTTCGCCAAACGCGCCACGAGACGAAAGGGAAATTTAATTCGCCTGTTGAGTAAGTAATCATTTTATTTAACAACATTATTTAGTAATGTTGTTAAATGAAAATTATTTTTCTCAAAGTTGGGTAATTAGTGTAATCGGTGGGTAATCAGCAAGCAGACTGATTATTTAGTAGTCGGTATTTGGCGTCAACTAAATAATATTATTTATTCATTTTGTTCGCACAGCGTATTCGTCCGCGTTGCGTTGTCGCTCTGTTGCAAAACAAGTGTTTTCGATTTTTAGCTGAGATGCGATCAACGCACCCGCAAGCAATTTCGATGGCTGGCGGAATGCCGAACTCGGGCACTTTTCCGTTCAAAGAGATGTCGATAACGTACGCCGGTGACACGTACACCAAGCTGTCAGGAACCGACCTAAACGATGCTCTGCAATACGGTCCGGCCCAAGGGTAAGATCCCAAGGCCCAAGATCTGATAGTCGTACAAAATAGAATTATTTCACCTCGCCTATTATTCGCCCAGATAAATGATAATTAATAATAACCTATTATTCGCCGAGATAAATACGCATTACTCGACCCTTTACTTCCGCCCAACACGGGCTCGGACGTTAACAAAAACTGTAATTGAATTTTTTTCACGGCCACTAACCATTTCCGGTTAAAAGCAAATTCTTGCATGACGAGGATGTCGATTTAGCTTTCGACCAGTTAACATTTTTGTTTCGACCGTCCAGGGGCAGCAGCGTTAAAAAAATTGATTATAGTTTTTGTTACCGACTGAGTATGTTTGGTGAGCATTAAAGCTGATTCGTCGTACGATCCTGTTGCAGACATCTGCCGCTCGTTAACAAATACCGAGACTTTCAACAAAAATGGCACGCCCCGCCGTGCAAGGATTGGGAAGTGACGTTCATGACTGGCTCGCAGGATGGTTTCTGCAAAGTGTTGGACCTCGTGCTCGAGGAGGGCGAACCGATAATGGTGCAGATACCAACTTACACAGCAATTCTCGGAGCGGTTGGTATAAAAATCTTAGTTACACACGATCCGTATTAGAAAATTAAGAAAATATTTTTTTTATAATTGCAGGTACGTACACTGGCGCCCGACTTTATAGGAATTCGTCAAGACGCTGACGGTATTATACCCGAGGAGATAGAGAAGGCTTGCGATGAAAGAGTTCGAAAGAACCAACCACTTCCTAAGGTAAAATACGCAACGTCTCCTAAAAATATACCCGGAATTTCTTAAAGCCGAGTGAAATACCGCAGTCGGGAAGACGGCGATTAACTTTATTTAAAGGCGCGATTTTTTTAGCGACATAAATACAATTGTCGAAAAAAACAAAAAATCAGCTCAATTGAAAAAAGTACATGGGAAAAATTGCAGCTGCCTTTCTCCCACTCGCGGTCGTGTCACTTCACCTTAATCGGACTGGATAAAAATATAATAAAAATTGCACCAAATGAAGAGACGTGACCACTCTACTGGTGTACCAAATATCAACTGGCTAGCTCAAACCGTTGTCGAATATAGTCGTTTTAAACGATGCAAGCTGTCACACACAAACACACATACATCCGGACATCATAAAAATCACATTTCTCGACGTTTCAGACAATTTTAAGTACTCTGACACTAAAATCGAGATACATTTTTTTTTTTTTTTTAATAATAATATGTTATTCCACAGCTGCTGTACGTTAATCCGATCGGTGCCAATCCCACTGGTGCAATGCTCACGTACAGGCGAAAGCAGAGAGTCTACGCGTTAGCGAAAAAATATGATTTTCTTATAGTCGAGGACGACGCTTACTGCTTTATTCATTTCGTCGACAAGCCACCGGCTTCTTTTCTATCGATGGATACCGACGGCCGGGTCATTCGTCTCGACTCTTTCAGTAAGATAATAAGCGCCGGTCTGCGTCTCGGGGTCGTGACCGCCAACAAGGAGATCATAAAGCCGCTCAGAATCCACGTTGAAAATTCAGTTCTACAACCTTCGAGTCTATCGCAAGTGAGTTAACAAATATTTTTTAAACAAACTTTTAAATGTTCAAATTTCCTAATTAAAAATATATTTTTCTTTCGAAGATGTTAATATACAAACTCTTCGAGAATTGGAGCGACGAGAGATTCGAGCAACACTTCAAAGAGATTCAAAGTTTCTACAGACAAAGGCGTGACATAATGCTGGCTGCCATGGAAAAGCATCTAACAGGTTGTTACAATACACTTTTTCTTTCATCAAAAATTGCCCGTTAAATTTTTTAATAAAATTTTTTGTTGACAAACGAAATTTAATGCAATTCTCGAAGGACTCGCCGCGTGGTCCGTACCGAAGGGCGGTATGTTCGTGTGGTTAAAATTGACGACGATCGAGAACGCTCTGGATCTGACGATGGAGAAATTCGTGCCAAACGGCGTTTTCGTCGTACCCGGTAACGCGTTCAATTACAACGGCTCGCTGCCCGATCGACACTTGCGGCTTTCCTACAGCTTCGCTTCTCCGGACGAAGTCGAGAAGGTTATAAAAATAAATAAGCTCGTTTGTAGGGCAATTTGTTTTTTCCACGAATCATCTAATGAAATGTTGAACGTCGATGTTTCAGGGATTGTCGATAATAGCGAGAATAATACGCGAGGAGGCAGCCAAGCCGGGAGCCGTTCGCGTCCGTTGAACGATCGAGTTACCAACTTTCGCAGCGGAAATCGAAAATGGCGTTTCTTTGTTACAAACATATGCAATCCAATAGGCTAAGCTATCCGCTATCCTCGTACGTCCGCAGAGCGCAAATAATTACGTGTGTAGCAGATGGCAGGGAAGAGCGGGGCAAAATGGCACAGCGGGGCAAAACGGGATAATCAGACAAAACGCTATTTTCCAATAACTTTTGGATGGTGGCGATGGTCGTCCGTGGAGCAAAACGGGGCATCCAAAAATTATTGGAAAATTGAGTTTTGCCCTCTCTGTCCCGTTTTGCCCCGCTCTCCTCTAGGTGTAGAGAAGAATTTGTGTAATTGATTTGCGTCGAAATAAAAAGCGCTGTAAATTTCGTGCGTCTTGGACAACGAATGTGAATATTAAAAAAATGTGGAGGAATCGCTGTATGTACACTGAAAAGAATATCACTGACTCAAGTAAAGTTCCTTTGCGGGCTGCCAAAGAAAAAAATTGTCATTTCAATCTTACCTTGTGAAGCAAATAAAATGTTAAACGAACATGTCATTTATTTTCTTCGATCCAGACGGAACTTCAATACGATGTGAATAACAAACTCTTGACGTACGTAAACATGCGATGAACGTCACACGAATTCATTTCAAACGTAATCATAATTACCACTGACCTGATGGCGTTTTTATTTTTTTCCGAAGTTACGCTTTGCGAACTTGCTTCACGTAGTGCACTGCTTTACCAACCGTCGTTTTCACCTACGGAGTCGAAAGACCATCTAGACACGTCCGCACTTCTTCACGTACAATCCTCTGCATTTTGTTGATACAAATAAATAAACAAATAACACATTAAATATACCAAATAGTCGTTCTTCTTATTCGCGTCAATTATATAAAGGCGACGGGCATTTAATTTAAAAATGTAACGCAACGAGTGTCGATCAAGTAAATATAGCACGTTAAATGAAACTGACATTTTTCTAATTCGATCCAAACGAAAGTTTAATAAGATGTGAATAAAAAACGCTTGAGGTACGTAAATAAACTCGCGCTAAAATTCATTTCGAACACAATCGTAATTGCCAATGAACTGATCGAATTTTTATTTTAGGTTATGTTTTTTTTTACATTTGTATACGAGTGAGTTGACATTGTTGGCGCGTGTTATCAGAATGGGGCGAGTCGACGATAAGGAGAGCGAGGCTCTGATGTCCGAAGCGGACGAGGAAAAGGACAGCTCCAACGACACCTCCGAAGCGGACGAGGAAAAGGATGGAGGAAAGAACAACTCGGACGTAGAAGATTCCGACTTAGACTCTAGGAAAAAATACAAGTGCACGCAACCGGGATGCAACGCCAAGTTTCTGCGACCTTCGCGTCTCACCTGGCATCTGAGAAAACACAACGACGAAGTAGCATTTATTTATCGAAAAAAATGATGTCATGTAAAAAACATGTACATTTTGATAATTTAATTTCTCGTATTTTTTTTTTTTTTTTCAGAGGCCCTACAAGCGCGACAAGGAAGGATGCGACAGAGCGTACACCAACTCTTCGCATCTGAAACGACATCTCAACACTACTCATAAACCAGTGACCAAAAGTTACGAGTTAGTAGTTTTGTATTTTGTTTTTTTTCTTATGTACAGACAGGTAAAATGTGAACAGCCAATGAAATTTTTTGTTGTGTACAATATTTTTCAGCTACAGTCATTGTAAAGGATTTGTCAGTGAATTGTAAAAAATCTATTCACTAGCATTTAAATAATTTTTTAAGTATTAGAAGCACCAGCAATAATCATTTATGTGGCGATATTTATTTATTTATTTGGGGATTTTTTTTAGATAATTTATAGATCGGTCAAAAAATAGTTTTTCTCTCGTAAGTTTAACTTTTGCACAAAAACGTTTGCCAAATTGACGAAACTCGGAAAAAAATATTTTTACCTGTACAAAATCGGATCAATTTTTTTAACTCGTTCTTGCGATCCTCAGGTGCAAGGAATGCGGTGTGGAGGTCGGAAGTCTCTTCAGTTTGAAACGGCACCACAAGAAAATCCACGACCCTCAGAGGCTAACGTGCGCCGAATGCGGGGCGAAGTTCCGGAAGAAGCACTGCTACAACGAGCATCTCTCGATGCACGCCGGTGTGGCGATGTACAAGTGCGACATTTGTAACCAGAATTTCACGCAGATGCGGTTGTTCAAGAAGCACCAGAGAGTGCACGTGTCGCAGAAGACTTACCCATGCACGGCAACCGGATGTACCGAGATTTTCGACAAGTGGACCAAGTTGAACAAGCATTTGGAGACCGAGCACGAGTTCGGTGAGTTTTTCGACCGTTTCATTGTCCCGCTGTGTCCGCAGATTTTTCGGGACGGTCGGTGACGCACGTGCCCGATTGCGGAATAAATATGTGTATCGAGGGAGGCGGACACGAGCCACGATTCAGCGGTCTCGGCGCTGACAATATGCACGTTAAAACTGCTATCACAACGATGACTACGAAAATCCAGATCCACGATATATCGAAAGGCGGTAACTGGGTTCTTAGGTCTGAAAATATCGAGGAAGAAATATAGCAAAACATTTGTTAAGAATTTGCATTTTGAAGATCGCGAAATATGATCTATTTCTGCCGAAGTTGAGGGCTTAAAAACGCATGCATATCTCCTGATTTTTTTTGGTGTGGAAGGAGGATATATTAAAGAACATTTAGGAATTTTTTCATTCAATTTTATTGCTATTGTGTATTTTTTTATTGGTCGGCGTACATTTTTTTTTTAAGTTCCTTTGCGGTGTACATGACTTCTACTTGTCATTTTAACAGAAACAAAAAATTTGTATTGTCTCGTAACAAATGATATATAACGCTATTTGAAAAAAGTCGTTTTTATCCATTTTCAACACTGAATCATAAAAAAAAATATTTTTAAAAAATATGAGACGGTCAAGGACTGAAGAATCTGTTGAAGTATGTCGGTAAAAATTTTCATAAAAATCCATCAAGCCATTTTTTAAATGTCAGGGACACCGATCTTGGAAACCATGTTTTGAGAAAAACGCGTTCAAAGTTCGGCCGCACCGTTGCTCGAGTGCTCCGCCACTTTCCACATAACGGTCTCTAAGTTTCGTAATTCGTTGAATTTCGGCATAAAAATTTCATAGAATATTCTTGACAATATATACAATGTAAGACAAAAAAAAATAATAATCGAAATATCACTGTGGCGTAAGACCTTAAAATGCAAATAATTGTTTGATATTTTGTTCAATGTGCTTTTGTTTTATACACGAAATCGATATCAAATTGTTTCGAATATACATACAGTCATGCAGTTTCTCTAGCGGCGCGTTGTTGCTACGGAGAGTGCACAATAGGGTAATATTTCAAGTCGAATTGGCGTTTCGAGCTTCTTTTGCTCGGATAGAGCTGCAATCGAACAGTTTGGGAGAAAATTAAACTATGCCAAAACTTTCAACTGCAGTTTCTAAGTTGCCTGTAATTAAGTGCGCAGCGTACATTTTTCTCGGCTCCCGTTCGTTCATCGGTTTTTCGGGCAAAACATGTAAATCTTGAAAATGGGATGTATCGTCTATTTAAAATTTAAAAAATGGTAAAATAAGCAGTAAAAGAATCCCGAAACTCGAGTACAGTCGCATAGATCCATTGCGCCTTTTCGACTAATAATTTTTTTCATAATGATAATTGATAAACCTTGCCCGTTGCAACTTTAAGCAATTAGTTCAAAAGAAATGTTAAAAAATCGCGAGCTGCGTAGGATCGGCAAATCAATCGCACCCGCTGCAATACATGATTGATAAGTGGAGTAATAATTCTCAACAGGCAAAATGAAGCGGCGTGCGCAAGGATTCATCGATGGATGGTTCCGGCAAGGCTTGTGGGGCGGATCTCTCCCCGACTCGAACGAATTAAATGAATCAGATGATCGATCATCCGAAATAAACGATGTTTGCGACGCCAAGACTACTTGAAAGATTACGCTATTTATATTCGCTGTATGTATTTAAAATTGTACAATAGTTTCGAAATATGAAAAAAAAAGTGATATGTTATAATAAATTATACAACATAGAATAAAAATTCAAGCACGTTGGAACTAAGAATTTTTTCGTGATATTTTATCACGGTAAATATACGTTTTATCAATTTAATTTTTTATGGTCGCAGGAAGATATGTTAAAGCTAAAAATATTTTGCATAAAATTCGAAAACACGATTTTTCTCAAAATCTCAACAAAATGATCCTAATAATCGTTTGGGACTCACTTTCAGGCAGGCACGAAGACATTCGGTCCTTCATATCTATAACTCTTCTCAGCGTGACGTCGGGACCGCAACAGTCATTTTCCAGAAACGAGAGGACCTTTCCGGTTCGATTAAAAATCAATCTGACTCCCTCGAAAGCCGCACGACCGAAAACCAAGTGTTCGTCCCCGCCTCGTCGAATCGCGAATATATAGCAGTACGTAGTTTCCTCGGAATCCTCCGTGTAGTAACGCTGCACCAGACTGTCTCCCGTGTACGCTGTGGAATATCAGCTACAGTTTCAGTAAAAATTATTCACGAGGATCCTCGTGTCCGTGTGAAATTCTTACAAACTTCGAAAGCTTCGTCCTCCCTCGCAAAGAAGCTCACACTCATTTCGGGAATAATGTTCATCCACGCAACAGGACCGTCGTAGCAAGCGTGAGTTCGACGTTCCCAAATTTTCATGTCCCGTGGAAAATTGTGCTCCGTCGCGTGAGCGTGGATAACGCGCATGAATTGCGTATATATCACAAACGGCAAATATATGCCTGCAGATCGTCGATCGAACAATCACTTTTTGTTAAGGTTGTCCGTGCGAATAGTGTTCATTTCGCATAAGTTTCATTGAAATGAGAGGGAATTGCACACAATTCTCGATGGTATAAAAATATAAAAATATTTTAAAAAATCAAGAATACTGAAGGTGCTAAAGCGATTAATTTTGCATAATAATAATTCCAAAATATTATCAACAAATTGATGAAAAATAAAATTGTTCAAACTTAACTTTGTTTTTTTATGAAAATGATTCGTTCATTTTTCTGAATACGTATGAAATTTTTCAGACTTTTAAATTCACTTTGAATTTTGTGACTTTCTACACATTTTTCCCATATAAAAAACAGTCAACGTGAATTAAATTTTTCAAAAAATTCATATGTATTCAGATAAGTAAATGAATCATTTTCATAAAAAACAAAGTTAAGTTTGAACAATTTTATTTTTCATCAATTTGTTAAAAACATTTTGGAATTATTATTATGCAAAATTAATCTTTTCAGCATCGTTCATATGGTTGATTTTTTTCAGATTTTTATACCATCCCAAATTCCATCTCGTTTTTTTTGTGACTCACCCGGCACGGTGTTATCGAATATCGCTCCTTGAGCGTTTAGTTCCCCGCACTTTGCCAAGGACGTACCGTTCACCGCTAGAGATCTAATGACGACCATGAATAAATACGGATCGATTACAGCCGCGTCTTGAGCGATCGAACGATCCATCGTAGAGTCGCCGTCGAGACGGACGTGCATGTAACCGATAGACAAAGTATCGTTTCTGAGGTAATTTCCGCATAAAAGGAACTCGTACGAGACCGACGCGTTCTTCTTGCCGTGTCGGAGGCTCTCCGAAAAACTGGAGTATCCGTCGTTTATCGGAGAATCCAATAGGCCTATAAAATTCACGGCCTCCTCGGATGCCCTCTCCAGTAGCACAATGTCGACCCGAAGGCTCGGAAGGACGTGCGTCACGTTTCTCGGCACGGTTATTAAATCGGAGACCAAACGACCCTCGAAGCGGTCACCTAGTTTTTTTTTAACATTCGTTGTAGACGAGGCCGACAAACAAGAGACGTGCGTGAAGCCCTCAACTAGCCCAAATCCTTAAAATTTTCATTTTAATAATAATTTTTATCATGGCTTAAGGAGGAGCGAGTGGTGTTCATTCCGCCTAAATTCGAGAAATTCGGGCAAAAATTGCAAACACTTCCCAATGTTATAAAAATCTGAAAAAAATCATTCTTATTATAGGCACTGAAAAGACTAATTTTACATAATAATAATTTCAAAATGTTATTAACAAATTGTTGAAAAAAAATTGTTCATCAAAATATGTGGTA